>JBBPBX010010356.1:24206-50000 GCA_038048925.1 Garcialebias charrua
TATACATATATATATATATAGTATATTAAGGTGTTTTACACCCTTTCCACACACTTGCAATATTCTAAACAATGTTTCTAAACTCTAAATGGTCTAAAAGAGCACAGAGTGTCATGATTTCAGCTTTCTGTCTCCTCTGCTCTTTGTCACCTGCAAGTGATGTTGGCCACGCCCACTTCTCCACTATGCATGGAGAACAGCTGATCAGCTGCAGCAGGAAGCTTAGCCTGCAGTATGGGCTGCACAATGTGCAGGAGGTGCTAAATAACAAAATAATTTATTTTAAATAAAAAAAATCCATGCCAGTCGCATGTCTCATCCATCAATCAGCCATCTGTGTGTCATGTCCAATCTTATTTTGCAAAACCGTGATAGAGCAATTCCATGATGAACAAAGCAAGAGGGACTACTTTATTATTATTTTTTAAATGTGGTCAAATTGTCCTCTAGTAGTCTAAGCCTAGAGCAGCATAATAAGCCGACCCCAACTATAGGATTTATCAAAAAGGAAAGTCTTGAGTCCAGTCTTAAAACTGGACAATGTGTCAGCCTCACAGACAGAAACTGGAAGTTGATTCCACAAGAGAGGAGCCTGATAACTGAAAGATCTTCCTCCCATTCTGCTTTTGGAAACTCTAGCAACCACAAGTAAACCTGCAGTTTGAGAGCAAAGTGCTCTGTTAGGAAAATATGGAACAATAAGATTTTGAATATAAGATGGAGCTAGGTTGTTGAGGGCTTTGTAGGTTAGAAGTAAGATTTTGAATTAAATTCTGAATTTGACAGGGAGCCAATGGAGAGAAGCTAAAACTGGGGATATATGATCACTCCCACTAACTCCAGTTAAGACACTGGCAGCAGCATTTTGGATTAGCTGAAGATGTTTTAAAGAAGTATTTGGACACCCAGATAATAAACCATTGCAATAGTCCAGTCTAGATGTGACAAATGCATGAACCAGTTTTTCTGCATCATTTTTAGATGTTTCTAATTTTAGCGAAATTACTCAAATGGAAGAAGGCAGTTCTTGTAACGTTTTTAATGTGGGAGATAAAAAACATGTCCTGATCAAAAATAACAACGATTTTTGACATTAGAGCTGGAGGCCAGATTAATGCCATCCAAGGAGGGTGAAAGACTGACAAATTAATTCCTAAGATGCTCAGGTTCAAAAACTAAAACCTCAGTCTTGTCTGTGTTCAAAGGCAAAAAATGTAGGGTCAACCAGGTTTTTATGTCTTAAAGACATGCTTGTAGTCTAAGTAACTGATTGGATTACATTAATTGGGTTTCATATACAAATATAATTGTGTTTATCAGCATAACAATGAAAATCTATCCCATGCTGTTTAATAACTTTACCTAATGGAAGCATATATAAAGTAAAGAGTAGTGGTCCAAGCACTGAACCCTGAGGAGCTCCATGACTAACTTTGGTGTAAGAAGATTTATTATTTACATTTACAAACTGGAATCTATTAGATAAATATGATTTAAACCATTTTAGATCTGTTCATGTACCGGTACTTCCAAAATCATAATCAGGTTTACGGGGAGTGGTGGCACAGAGGTTAGAGAAGATGGGCCTGTGATCAGAAAGTTGCAGGTTCAACTCCCCAGACTGACAACATCAAAATGTGCGTGGAATAAGTGAATTACACCAAAAATACACTGCATGCGGTCCCAGTCCGCTCCGCTCCGGTCCGACCTCCGCAGCAAATACGCACCCATTATAATCAATGAGATAAAGTACACTGGCTCCGCACGGCGGCGGTGAGCTGCGGCGAGCGGACGGCAGTCCGTCAAAATTAGAAATTTTTCTATTTCTGCCGGATGACGGAGCTGTGCCGGAGTCAACTTTTGAAGATTACGTCGCACCAACAGGAAAAGGAACGAGCACAACTTCCGTATTTACAAAATAAAATCACCACGGGCGGACTAATCCTAGCTCTATACGGATTTATTTGTACAAAAATGCTGTCAAACTATCATTTATGACTATTCTATGACTAAACTATTATATTTATGACTATGACTACACCTAATAACGCAATACAAGAAATAAATAAATAAAAAAGTATTTTATTCTGAAATGTAAACATCACTTCCTGTTGCTCAAACCATGTCCTGTCGCTTATTTACGAGAGAAGATCAAGGCAGCCTTTACTGTTGTTCTCCTTCTTCCACCGAATGAATTGTTTTGTTCTGACTTCATTATTTATCACTTGATTTATCGCGCAATCTCGCAATTCCCGCGCATGCGTCTTGGAGCGGCGCATCCATGCGGACCTGAGCTGAGCGGAGGCAGTGGACTTTGGACTCGCTCAGCTGCGACCTGCGGAGCGGAGCGGACACGGACCGCGTGTAGTGTATTTTTGGGGTAACAGTGTAGACACCTGTCCATTGTCAGAGGCCATGAGAACATCATTACTAACATTCATGGGTGCTGTTTCTGTGCTGATTAGCTCTAAACCCTGATTTAAGGGTAACTTCCATTAAAACACAATGTAAATCGTTGTATCTTTTCTGGGCAGCACGGTGGCAGTTGGTAGAGCTGCTGCCTCTCAGCGAGCAGGTAGCCCCAGTTCAAATCTCAGTCCAGGGTCCTTTTTGGGTGGAGTTTGCATGTTCTCTCCGTGCATGCTTGGATTTTCTCCAGGTACTCTGGTTTCCTCCCACAGACCAAAAACATGTAAGGTAGGCTGACTGGTAACACTAAATTGACTCTGGGTGTGTGTTAAAGGCGTTTAAATTTCTTTATGTTTTATCATTTTAAACCTTACTGTGAGTTCATCAAGTGTCTTTAGTTTCACAGAGTTTACTGTGACCCTGTCCCTGTTTTTAATCGGTGCACAAGCTGATTGTCAGAAACTGTTCATGCCTGCACGATAAATTCACAAGTTTTCCAAGAACAGATACACCCGGAATGTTCAACCCAGCTTTATACTGAGAGAATGTGATGAGATGAAACTGGTGTGTTTGGCCTTGCTGATTTCTGTCTTGACTGTTACTTGCCTGAATAAAAGACAGACTCAAACTTCAGCAAGCTGGAGTTCATTCTGATCTTGGTCAGGGTGAATTTCCCTCTTTGCAAAGAGCCGTTCAAAATCTCACTCTGTTGTCTTGTGTGAATTGTTTTTTTAAAGGTTCAAGGGGAAAAACCTATTGAGAGTGAGAGATTGAATGGTTGTTTGTCTTGTTTGTCTCTATGTGTCCCTGTGATGGACTGGAGACCTGTCCAGGGTGTACCCCACCTCTCGCACAGTGATGGCTGCACATGGGCACCAGCGACCCCCATGACCCAAAAAGGAAGAAGTGGGTAAAGATAATGGATGGCTGGATGGATGGATGGATGGATGTGTATTTTCTATTTGAACTGATTTAGCAAACAAAAAGGGTGAAAATAAAGCTTAAAATAAGGCTTCTAAATTTGCTAATGTCAGGGGGGAAGAATCCTAAATCCTAACTTTGACAAAAACAGAAGAGACCAATGGAAGAAAATCTAGAGGGAGAGATGGAAAAGGTTAAAGAGATAAGGCACCAGGAGAGGAAAAAAAATGGAGGGATAAAGGAAGCAACAAAAAAGAGAGTGGCAGAGAAGGAGAAAAGAGCAAACGCACACAAAATGAGAATATGAGTGGGTTTGCGTGAAGCGAGGCCACCATATTTGTAGCTGTGTAGAAGAACCCCTCATTACTGCACCTCATGGGCACTCGGCATGGCCTTTGAAGTGCTTTGAGGTACATCATCCCATGAAACGAGCATAGTTAATCCACTTATTAATCAAGTGTGCTCATGAGCTTATGTCTGAAGTGGCTCTTACTCCTTTTGGAAGACTTAAAACCATTCAAAAGAAATTGTGCTTTGGTGAAAAAAAAGAAGAACTGCAAAGTTTGGACAAAAATGGAAAGCAGCTGTGTCAAAAAAAATGTTGCACTGTCTGCTGCACAGTTAGCAACAAGCACTGATACTGACAAATCATCATTGTGCTTCCATTTTCTTTTTTGGGATGATCCTATGTTTAAAAAAAACACACACACACAACATGTAGTTATTCCAGCAAAAACCTTAGGATCTTCCTAACAGAAGTGGACAGTGCTGCACACAAAGTGCTACAGCTGAGTGCTGCTGCTAAAATAATCACAACTGTATATAACCATATAATGCAAAACTGACAGAGGTGTAATAGTGTATTAAATATATTCTCATAAACCCAGATAAAATCTCTGATAATTAAGTTTTTTCATTAAGGGAGCAATTCACTTCGGTCTGGGCCCAGCTCAATCTAGCCATTAGCTAGTTAGTTCTTAACTTTGTTCCAGAACCTTACTTAGAAACTTCTGAACTAATTCTTTCAACATTATTACATATAAATTGGGCGGCCGTGGCGTAGTGGTAATGGCAGTCGTCCCCCGATCGGAAGGTTGGCGGTTCGAATCCCGGTTCCCCACACCATGTGTCGTTGTGTCCTTGGGCAAGACACTTAACCCCGAGTTGCTCCCGGTAGGACTGGAAAGCACCTTGCATGGTAGTCTGCCGCTACCGGTGTATGAATGTGTGTAGCATTGAGATTTTCACTAATGAAAAGTGCGTTATAAATTGAATTCATTATTATTATTATTATTAAATTAGGAATGCACAATATAAACGGTACACGGTAGAAACGATAGACATTTAGCCTACGATAGAGATCTGTCCTCTACCGGCTACCTATAGGAATTCTGTGTCTGATGTAAAATCAGTTGCCATACAGGTAGTCCCCGACTTACGAGCGCTCTTACTTACGAGGTTCCGGATTTACGAGGTTATCATATTTAATAAAAATATGAAATATATATATATATNATATATATATATATATATATATATATATATATATATATATATATATATATATATATATATGTATATATATATATATATGTATATGTATAAACATATTTAGAAATATGTAAAACGATCAGTTATAGTGGGGGAACAATCAATAGTTTCATAACAGCCCTACAGTAATTTCTATTAATTTGTTATTATTTTACATTTGTACAGTTAACAAGCACAACTTTATAAGGTTGACAATAACAACTTCAGATTTTGATTGAAAAGAAGATAAGCTAATAGTCCCTTTTCCTCCTGTTTTTGGATAGTAGCTTATCAGCTCTCACACACACATCCACACCCAAACGCTGTTTGTTTTTGCTCCTCCATCCTTACATCTGAGCATGCCCCTTGTAGCAGTGGACACAGAGCGGACACACAGAGTGTAATCCCTCACTCCCCTCAAATCAACGCGATTTTGTTTTTATCTTTTTATTTATCGCTGTGGAGTTGTAAGGTAAACACAATTTAGCATCACTCCGACAGTAGTGCGGGTGTGGGCGCGGGGGGAGGGGGTGTATTTCCGTAAGGTAATGCAGAGAAAAAAAGAGGGAACAGATGGACAAATACGTTTTCTAGGCAAATGGTCCTTACAATCCATTTTTTGTTTACTCAAATAAATAATTTTTGTTTGAAAAAGGCTACTGGAACATACCGTATTCTCCGGCGTATAAGTCGCACCTTTTTGCCTACATTTCTAAGCCCTGCGACTTATAGGCCGGTGCGACTTATACGTCGATTTTTCCAATATTTTGGTCATAATTTGACTTTGGTCAAAAACTCCAAAAATGGTGCAGTACCAGTTTCGGCCGCTATGGGCGCTAAGAAACCCTTTACAGTACCTACACTGTTGACATCTGCCTGGTCCAAAAATGGTGCAGTGACACAGAAGATGAAGACTTCAATGGTTTTGAATAAATAAATAAAAACCATAAAATAAATACAGTATCTGTTTCTGTCATCATTTTAAACTGAGACACGTTTTTTACTGTAATGTCAGCTAATAAAAATATATTTTTATGTGTTTATCTTTAAAGATCAACGATGAAAGACACAAAATATACAAGTTCAACTAAGACACATCAAACAAAATACTGTAGTTTTTATGTGATAATCTTGTCAAAAGTCCTTCCAAACAATTTGGCAGCCAGTCCAAAATAATGTTCATTTATTAATGAAAAGTTCAACTAAGACACATCAAACAAAATACTGTAGTTTTTATGTGATAATCTTGTCAAAAGTCCTTCCAAACAATTTGGCAGCCAGTCCAAAATAATGTTCATTTATTAATGAAAAGTTCAACTAAGACACATCAAACAAAATACTGTAGTTTTTATGTGATAATCTTGTCAAAAGTCCTTCCAAACAATTTGGCAGCCAGTCCAAAATAATGTTCATTTATTAATGAAAAGTTCAACTAAGACACATCAAACAAAATACTGTAGTTTTTATGTGATAATCTTGTCAAAAGTCCTTCCAAACAATTTGGCAGCCAGTCCATTTTGGGCAAAACACCAGTTCACGTGAGGTGCGACCTATAGGCCGGTGCGACTTATAGGCCGATGCGACTTATACGTTGATTTTTCCATTTAATTGGGCATAATTAGGTTGGTGCGACTTATACTCCGGTGCGACTTATACGCCGACGAATACGGTAGTTTACCAGTCCGTGTTTTCAATCCGAGAAGGTGCGTTCTCTGATGACTCTTCTGCACGGGGAGCTGCCTCTTGCCTTCTTCGTGGTTCATACATGTACGGTAAAGGTCCTTGCTGATCAATAATTTCAGTCTGGACATCTACATCTTGTTCTCCATCACTTGCAGATAAATCATTAAAAATATTGTCTAAGTCACTGGAACTTCCACTGAAATCCTCATCACTCTCATAAGCCGCCGCCATCGTGAACTGACTTCTGCCTTTTGGGAGGAGCCTTTTTTTACGTGAATCACGAGTTCGGCAATGTTCGGGGGGGTTTCCGGAAAACTCCGGCAATACGTTGTTTTTTTTTTTTTTTCCACTTGCCTGGCCCAAATGCAAAAATGAAAATAGAAATCATATTCTACTACAGTAATTCTCCAATATGGTGAATTGTTACTGTCACGGTGGGTGTTGTCCTTTAATAAGTGGGGTATTAACAATGTTTTGTGTTCAGTGGATGAACATCTTTAGTATTTACTTTTTGATTTTTTAACGTTTAACATGTTTTATTTGTATTGACTGTTGGAGTGTGAAACAAAAGACTTTTAAAACTCTCTCTCTCTCTCTCTCTCTCTCTCTCTCTGACTAATCAGTGATTTAGATCACATTCGTTCAGAGATGGAACACATATCAGAGGAATGAGGGGTTCAGTGTCTTGCCCAGGGACATTTCAACATGTGACTGCTGGTGGAATAGCCTATATGCCACGGGGGGGGGGGCGTGACGTACTTCCGGCAAAATGCGACACCTACCCGCCACTTCCGGTTCCCATCCACCTCCGCTGTTGTCAGCGTTAGCTCCTAGTAGCCTACCATGACAACGAGCCGAAACGGGAAGCGGCTGCGCGCTACCGGCACTACACGTGAGTACCGTTGTGTCCGCCCACCGGTGGGAACAGCTGTTCCGCGGGGGGGTTTCGGCGAACATTTATCGCGGCTATCCGTAGGGGGAACGTCGCCATAATTTTATATGGTTTTATATGTGTATAGAGTTGTTATTGGTGTGTATGCTGATGTTTTATTAATTGTATTTAGTCATTTATGTTCGTGTCTTTCCCGCTAACCGGAAGTGCACCGTCTGTGTAATGACTGTGGAGGTGCTGGAACGGAAACCCGTGGCATATAGGCTATTGAACCCCCAGCTCGCTCAATGAAGGCTCTAACCACTCAGTCACAGCTGCCCCAGTAGCTATATCTAATTTTATTTGAAGCACTTTTTCTTTTCTGTTCGCTTTGATCACCTCTCATAGTAGTTCATCAACCACACTGCACTCCCAGTTTTAAAGCAGTAGGATCAATATTGTTTCCCTGAATATTATTCCACACATTAAAGACATAATTTCACTTGTACAAGAAGTCAAATGACTTTCAAAAGCTGCACAGCTCTTACTTCCAAAATACCTCTGATTATTACCTTATAAATGGAATAAACTCAGTGGGTCATGGTTCTGCTTTAATTATAGCTGACTGAAGTGCAGCTCATTTGGTTTCTACAAATCAGCTTTGGAGCTTGTGAAATCAGAATGTTGAGCATTAGAACAGAGATACTACAATTATCCACAGATAGCATAAAAAAACTTTTTTTTTTTTTACAAAAAGCTTTGAAATGCCTCACATATGGTGATTTATAGATTGAGTACTGTATTTATTCTGCTGTTTGTGTTTGTATATTCTACATGACAAGCCCAGTGTAGTCATAGTGATGACTGTCACCGATTATGTGAGAAATTCCAATCTCCAGGAAGTCATAGCCACAGGGTGAAGCATATGTAACATGAAGATGATCAGAAGGTCCCATTGTGGCTGTCCAGTTGGCCATCTGTTGTGGCTCTACAGACAGGGCTGGAAAAGCATCCCCCTCCCCCATTCCTTATTTTGCCAGAAAGAAAGAATGGCATTTTTAAATGCCAGGGTGCAGGACAAAACTATTTTCCCCTAAGGAGCTTCACAGCATATCTCAGACACTGAGCTTCAGACTCCCAGGGACTTCCAGAAATCCTTGCAGAGGGAAGTGACAACTCCGTCCAGTGTATTTGTTAATGTGCAAAATTATGTCCACAGCATGGCTCGCTCAATGGCCAAAGATCGTCACTTTTCCTTATCTGGGGCCAAGTTCCCAGGCAGTTCTATCCTGCTGAAAAGAGGAAAATCATCACAGATCCCCAGAGAACATGTCCACTGGTTTCGATCAGTGGTGTTCCACTGCTGGTGGGATGTCATGATTACATTTGATGATTAGTAAATTAACTATTATTAATTTTATAATATTAATCCTAAACTATAACATTTCAGAAAACATTAGGGTTCTAATGTAACTGCTGCTCGAAATTTCAACATAACTTTGTAATAATGTGTCAGGGAAATTTCGGTCACGATCAAGGGTGTTTATCACTGATAATGTTAAATTAATGTTGAACCATCTGTGTGAGTTCAGAGAGCTCTTTTCTCTCTCAGAGAGGAGCCTACATGTACAGGTTCAGGTTCAGGTTCAGGTTACTTTATTTATACCCAAGGGTAAATGTGGTTTGCAGTGGTACAAAGCATACATCCATCCATGCGCACACACAAATAAAAACAGTAAAAACATTTAGTAAAAACACTTAAAAGAAACTATAAACAGATAATGTTGCACATAACAGTGTTAAGGCTCCCCAAATCATATGTAAAATGAAAAATAAAAACATTTAACCACTAAAAGCTTCAACGTTATTCCGTTTGTTCATTTCAGTAACAGCAGTGGGAACAAAGCTATTTTTAAAACGTGTTGTCCTACATTTCGGGACTAAAAACCTCCGACCAGAGGGAAGAAGCTGAAACTCTCCATACAGGGGATGAAGGACATCTTTTAAAACAGAAGAAGCTATCCTCTGTACCTGACTAACATACATGGATGTTACTGAGGTTAGGGTTCCTCCGGTCAGTTTAGATGACAGCTTAACAATCTGCTGAAGGGAATTCTTTCCTCTCACTGTAGTGTGACCAAACCATGAAACCAAGGAAAAGGATAAAACAGATTCAATAAAAGCACGGTAAAACATGGTCATTATGGTTCGGTCAATATTAAAATGGTTGAGTTTCCTTAGACAATAAAGGCGCTGGTGGGCCTTTTTGCACACCTTGTCAAAATTGGTTTCAAAGTTTAATTTATCGTCTACGATTGTCCCGAGATATTTGTAAGACTGCACTGTCTCAATTGCTTGACCTTTAATTAAAGTGACTCCGTGCTGGTGAGGTTTCTTCCTAAAATCAATGATCATGTCTTTTGTCTTATCTGTGTTTAGTTTGAGGAAAGAGTCCTCGCACCATTGAACAAAATCATCAGTCACCTGCCCATGGCTACTTTCATTTCCTTTAAGCAGACTGACAATAACAGAATCATCTGCATACTTTATAATGTACCTGCTCTCATGTCTGCTCCGACACATGTTGGTGTATAGAATAAAAAGCAGGGGTGACAGTACACATCCCTGGGGTGACCCGGTGGAAGAGGACTTAGATTCAGAGAGACAATTATTCACCCTTACTCTCTGTGTCCTGTTACTTAAAAAATCCAAGATCCAGCCCATCAAATTGTTACTCAGAGGAAACTGTTCAACAAGCCGTTCAGTTAATATGTGAGGTTGGATTGTATCAAAAGCTGAGGAAAAATCTACAAATAAAAGTCTGACATGGGTCGCATTTAAATCTAAGTGTTTAAAAAGCATGTTAAACAGGGTGAGTGTTGCGTCCTCTACGCCTCTATGAGGCCTGTAAGCAAACTGCATGGGATCTAAAAGATGTTCAGTCTGCTTTAGAATCTCACCTCTGATTAATCTTTCAAAGATTTTCATCAGAACTGAGGTCAAAGCTACTGGTCTAAAATCACCAACAGTTTTCGGATGGTTGGATTTAGGGACAGGAACCACTACAGCATCTTTCCAGATGATGGGAACATGTTGTGTTTCCAGAGACTTATTATAAATATACTGAAAAATGGAGCTCAGCTCATTGGCACAGAATTTTACAGAACGGCCACATACATTATCTGGTCCGTGACTTTTGTTCACTTTCACACACTGAAAAGCTTGTTTCACATCTTGGAGGCTGATGTTAGAGTGCTGTGTGTCTTTAAGATCGTGAACTAGTTTCTGGATTTCACTGCTAAAATCACAGGTATCAAAACGACAATAAAATGAATTTAAAGCATTTGCAAGTTTGGTACAGCATTGAGGCTGAGGTCATCAGTGACTGTGAGGTCTCATAAGCATGTATATAAACAATTCTTTCACAACACCGATGGCAGACTCTGGTGACTGAGCTCCTAGCATGTAACTTTTGTACATCTGTGTAAGCCTGTCATGACTCTGTCCTTGCAAGTAAAAAACGGTCAAATATCTTTTTGTGTATTTGTGTGGCTTATTTTAGTAATAGATTAGGGGTGTCAAACATCCGGCCCGCCAGGGGGTTTTAGTCGCTCGCGGATAAATCTGAATTATTTAAAAAAAGAATAAACGCTATTTTCTTAAAAATCTGCAGTTCCTATGTTGTCCGCTAGAGGCGCTGTGTTTTAGTCAGTTCCTATGTTGTCCGCTAGAGGCGCTGTGTTTTAGTCAGTTCCTATGTTGTCCTACTCAAACCGGGTGCCTCTAGGACCCAGAGGCGCTGTATTTTAGTATGGGAGACGCAGCGGATAGCAAGCGGAGGCTCTGCTCATTTCCCCTGTCTTTGTGTGCACAGCAAGCGTTCCTCCTGATGTGAAACAGTACAAAAACAAGATTTCAGGGTTGCTGAGGGAGTTTGAGAAACGATTTCAGGTCTTCAGAAGAATAGAATATATCTTTATTGACAGGGCACAATACAACATGATTGAAATTACGCACACGTCTTACAAGAGCCTCCAGCGCATCGTGAGAGCAGCTGAGAAGATCGTCGGCACCTCCTTCCCCTCACTGCAGGACTTACACAGCAAATGCCTCACTCGGAAAGCCCACTGCATGGCAGGTGATCCCACACACCCACTACACAGCTGCTTCAGACTGCTGCCATCAGGGAGGAGACTGAGGAGTCTCCAGGCTCGAACCAGCAGACTGAGAGACAGCTCTGTTCATCAGGCAGTCAGGATGCTAAACACTCTGCCTGCTCTGCCTCCCCTCCCATTTGAACTGCCTTAACACAAAAAACTTTCTCACACATTACCACACAACACAAAGTTTTTAACACTGGACCCTGTGTCATCAAACGGGTTAAGGCATTTTAAACCCTACCCACATTATTGCAATATTCTAAACAATATTTCTAAAAAAAAGTCATAATTTTAAACTGCACTCTCGGCCACGCCCACGTCTCTGCTGGAGATCAGCTGATCTCCTTGCAGAGTGGAGACCAGCTGATCAGCTGCAGGAGGAAGCTTCTCCCACATGCCCACAGGTGCCAAATCATTTAAAATAATTTATTTCAACAACAAAAAAATCCATGCCGATTGTACGGCTCTTCCATCAATCAGTCAATTGTATGTCATGTCCAATCTTTGAAAAAGTGCGGTAGAGCGGGTCTGCAAAAAATGAACCCGAAGTAGTGTATCTCCAATGAAAGTAAAGTGGATCAAGCGTCTTAATGTCAAAATGCAGATAGACAGATAGCTTTGTTTTCTACTGATAATTTAGCTTTCCTTTTCAGTGAGTTTTTGGAAACATGAACGAACAATGTTCCCTTTCAAAAGTAGAAACAGACTTTTCCTGCAGCACCAGTTAGAATGTGGCATCACATCTGTTGTCTGATGTCTTTATGCTTCAGGTGAACTCATCTGTCTTAACTGCAATCTAACACCTAGTTGTTATTCTCATTTGCTATTTTGTTTCAAGGGTCACAGTTATAAATATACAACATCTGAATAGCTGCTGAATAGTTAGGCAAACTATTTCTCTAGTTATGAAGATATGTGTTGCACAATCCCACTGTAATAAAATAGCTATTTTTTTCAAAGGTCAGCTGAAAATAGGGACCAGATAAAATCTCCTGGATGCTTGACTGTCCTTTCAAAAAGGCCAGAGCCAGTTTGAAAATGGGATTGAAACAGGCTAAAGGAAAATAGAGCAGGAGAGTTCTTAAGCACAGATTAGACGGAGGAATTTGCAGAATAATGAACCATTTCCCCACAGCACTGTCATCTGCTCTGTGCCACATTTGTATGCATACGAGGCAGCAATGTCACCTGCCACTGAAGGTCCAATAAAATAAGTGCAGAGAAGACATGGCCTCTGGTCCTTTCAAACAAATGAAAGCAACCTGATGTTTTAACCCTCTGACTCAAGGTCACCTTCAACTAAAGCATTGCTGTTGCTTTGTGACAGTAAAGTGTTATTGATGCTCGTCTAGCTGAAAGTTGTACCTTGGCACCTGCCTCATCCATAAACATACAGCTGTTCCCTTTCTGAATTCACACACCCTCTTATCGTTGATCTAATAAGGAAAAGTTTAGTTTCGTGGAAATGAAGCCCTGAACAAGCTGTCTGCACCTTTCTCATTGTATAAGGACCAGACTGTTGATCAGCTTGTGACATTTAGAAAATTAGTTTAAGCTCTAAGTCTAAGCTTTTTCAGTGGTTATATTTAGTGAAAATGCTGTGTGTGCCAGTGGGCATCAAGTGATAAAAGTGGGAGTTATGGCACCGATACCAAAAGTGCTGCTTAGCTCCACATGGTTCCAAAAAAATAACGGTGGCAATCAATCTGAGTCATCAAAAGCAAAAAATAAAAATTACATTTCCATGGCAGTAGTAACAAACAAAAAACAGCTGATTACTGTTGTGCAGACTGCCAGAAGGGAAAAAATGCAGATACATGTTTCTTTGTAGCATTATTCTTGTAGGGTTTTCAGTTTTTCCATCTAGGTTCCAGAGTGGCTCCCATGAACAGCAACAGCTGGAGGTCGTTCCTCTGATTGGCTCCAGGAGTATTTTGGCCTTCAGATGTGCTCCATTCCGTTCTGGAGCATTTCCTGCCAACTGGTACTTGTGCCTCCAGACCTTTAACATACAAATCATCAAAGTGTACTTACCCTTGTGTTTTCCTCTGTGTTTTCAGAGACTTGCTGTCTGAGCCTAATATCCTGGACTGCTTACTTGATGACCTGAACCTCCTATGATGTTACTCACCTGTAAAGCTCCTGCTTCAGCTGCTCCTGGCCATTCAGCTACTTGCCTTCTACATTCTATGATCACCGCTCTTCTACCTGGAACTTCCATATTTGGAACCCTCTGCCTTCTCCTCCAAGCCACAACCAGTCAACTCTACCGTAAGGAACCAGGAACCAACATTAATATCTTCAAACAATCATTCCACAAACTAAATCATTTCCCTCCATTTTAAGGTTCCTTGATCCCTGCCTCATGCATAGCAGTATTTTTAAATATATCACTTTAATTACATTCTGAGTTCTGAGTTCTGTTCCTCTCTCAGTCCATACTCTCTGGGTTCTTGTTCTCATGACAATTCTATGCTAAAGTAATCATGCATTGCAGAATTTTAAGTGACATGTTCAAGAATGCAGGGTTGAAACTTACACATTTTAAAGGCCTTTTTTAATGTCATCATTTGCAAACTTTTTATATAAGATTTTTTTATATAAGGGTCTTCTTCCAATGTAAGGTGACAAAATTGTAGATGTTTGAGTCAAACAATGAAAACATATGTGATACCATGTAGTTATTTATGGGGCCGAGATGGGGTAGAGGTAGGACAGTAGACATGGGACCTGCAACTACCAGGGCCATTCCCACATGTTATGGTGTCTCTGAGCAAGACACCTAATACCTAATTGGAGAGGGAGTGGAGGATGAGGAGGAGAGTGTAAGTGTATGATAGCTGAAATTATATACATTCTCAATCTTAATAATGATTTAATAATCCCCTTTTACTGATAATACT
The DNA here is from genome assembly GCA_038048925.1 of Garcialebias charrua. Classification (NCBI taxonomy): domain Eukaryota; kingdom Metazoa; phylum Chordata; class Actinopteri; order Cyprinodontiformes; family Rivulidae; genus Garcialebias; species Garcialebias charrua. Next base: position 38,684 of record JBBPBX010010356.1, read on the forward strand.
TAATAAATTTTTAATTATTAAAGTTTATTCATTTTACATATTTAAGAAAAACAACATAAAAGATAATGGAAAAAAAAACATTTCATAAATATGAGAAAAAAATCAAAATACATAAAATGAAAGGTGGCAGAAAGAAGAAAATTTTCTTATTTTGTCTGCCCCTTTTTTTCCAAAACAAAAAAAAAAACAAAACAAACAATTTACAAACAATCAATTCAAACAATTAACTACCAAAAACAACAGATTAATTTAGTAACATTTCACACTCAATAATCAACAAATAGATTAGGATGCTTTACTTATAGCTTTAATATTTTGCTAGCAGTCTAGACTTGATAATTTTTTTGAATTTCATCACAGAGTTTACATCTTTAACATCTTTTTCCAAAACATTCCACAATTCCACTCCTTTATTCGAAATAAAACGCCCCTTCAAACTAGTCCTATATGGTTTAACAAACATTTCAGTTCCTTTTAAACTGTAACGGCTTTTTCTCTTAATGAAAAACATTTGAACATTTGTGGGTAGCACATTCATATGAGCTTTATGCATTACTAACAAAATATTATAATCTACCAATTCACAAAATTTCAATAATTTGAGTTGTTTAAATAATACTGATGAAACTGTTGTTTGTTTAGGAACCACCTCCCTGCAGTCTGTCCAGAAAGTCTCCACTGGAGGAGATTTTGCTGAGGAAGACTCACAGAACATGTCACAGCTCCATGTCCATGAAGAGAGGGCTGCAGATGGACCAGGAGGATATTCCACCAGCCATTCTGTCTGAGCTGAGGACCCTGCTGCTGCTGCTGCTGGTGGAACCATCACAAGATTTATCCTTTGCTGTCAGATCTAATCTTGCATTCTCATATTTGTGTTCAATCTTCTCCCACACCCAGCAATCATGTTGTCCATTGCAGGAGACACTGTCTGTCCAGAACACTCACATATTACTGCCTGATAAGCAGATATGATCATTTTCCTCAACACGAGCCATTTTTGATTTTATATTGTACCTGCTGCTAACCTGGACTGGACTGTACAAGTTGCTCTTTTTTATTATAATAATAAAAATAATTTTGTTTGATATTCGGCAGCAGGTTAGCCCATCAGAGCTCAGTAACATGACTGCAGCATCACACATCGGACATGTGGAAATGAGGTTTTAAAACATAAAAGCTTTTTGACCAACACACGAAAATATGAACACATCACTCCTGTCCTGTCCTCTCTACACTGGCTCCCGGTTCAGTTCAGGATACAGTTCAAGCTGCTGCTGTTTGTCTTCAAACCTTGCCGATAACCTTTGCTACGGTTTTACAACTCTTTTCCCCATCCAGTTTTATCCTGACGTCCTGTCCCGGTTGTAGTGCAGGAAGTGGTTGTGCATAATGATGGCGATCATGGAAGAACCTGCAGGTTTCCTTTGTCTGTCTGTCCTTTTGTTGAATCTCATGTCTGTCCACTGGAGCAGCTTTCAACTTGCTCTCCAGCACTGAAAGTGTGGTTCTGATTTCTCTTCCCATCATCAGTAGTGCAGGGCTCACACCTGTAGCAGCACTAGGTGTTGCTCTGAAGTACATCAGGGCCAGATGTGGGTCAGGTTGCTTCAAAATGTTCTTTGCAGTCTGAACCGCTCGTTCGGCAGCACCGTTCGCCTGAGGGTAGTGGGGGCTGGAAGTTGTGTGAACAAATCCATACTCTCTGGAAAAGTCCTGGAAGTCACTGGATGTAAATTGAGTTGCATTATCACTCACCAGTTCCAGTGGAATTCCCCACCTCACGAACATGCTCTTGAGTCGACTAATGACTTCACGACTCGATGTGGAAGACAAACGAACTATTTCAATGTCTCTGGAATAATAGTCCGTTACAATGAGATAATTCTTACTCTCATGCTCGCACAGATCTGCTGCTATGCACTGCCAAGGGCCCCCTGGTAGAGTAGAAGTCAGGAGAGGTTCGTGCCTCTGTGTTGGTTTGTGTTCGATGCAGAATTTACATGTTGACACAGTCTGTTTAATCTCAGCACTGATGCTCGGCCACCACACTGCCATCCTGGCGCGTGCTCGGCACCGTGTTAGTCCTTGATGTCCTTTGTGTATCTCTGACAGCACCTCAGCTCTCTGCGCAGAAGGAATGACCAGCCGGTCCTCGAATAACACCAAACCATCAGCTTCTGAGAGATGTGCTCGTGCTGAATGGTAACGATGAAGAGATGAGTTCATCGCTGTTCTTGGCGGCCATCCGTTCCTGATGAACTTTATAATCTGCTGCAGTTCGTGATCGTGCTGAGTTGCCTCACGGATCCTTGAGAGTCTTTGGGATGAGACTGGTGCATTCACCATAACTGATTCAACATGTGCCTGTACAATGTGATCTGTAGTCTCATCACTCACATGTCTCTGTGGCCTCCTGGATAGGGTGTCGGCTACTACCAACTGTTTGCCTGGAACGTGCTCTGCTTCCACGTTGAATCTTAAAAGCCGCATCAGGAGTCTCTGGCACCTTGGAGGGGCTTTGTCCAGGTCATAAGTGTTTATGAGTGGTACAAGTGGTTTGTGGTCTGTTTGCAGAACGAAACTGTCCATTCCCTGAACGTAGCGTGCAAATCGCTCACACGCCCACACACCTGCTAAACACTCCTTTTCGATTTGAGAGTATCTTCTCTCTGCATCAGACAGCGTGCGGGAGCAGAATGCCACGGGCTTTAATCCATCCTCGTGTTCTTGTAGTAGAGCTGCTCCTAAGCCGTAGCTGCTTGCATCTGCGCTGATAACAGTTTTTCTACTTGCATCATAATATGCAAGAGCTGGGGCTGACACCAACATGGCTTTAACAGCTTTAAACGCCTGTTCTTGTGTGTCGTCCCATACCCACTTGTTCTCTCGTCGTAGCAGACTGGTGATCGGGTGTAGCTTGGTGGAGAGGTCTGGCAGGAATCTCCCCACATAGTTAATCAGGCCCAGGACCTGACGGAGCTCCTCCACATTTGTGGGACTCTGCATCTTTGTGATGGCTTCCACTTTCGTCGGGTCTGGTTTTATTCCTTCACCGCTGATGATGTGACCAAAGTAACGAGTTTCTGCTTTGCTGAAATGACACTTTGCTTTGTTCAGCTTCAAGCCGCTGTTTTTGATGGTTTTCAAAACTGCATTCAGGTGGTTGTCATGTTCCTCTTTAGTCTGTCCATAAACAAGAATGTCATCCATGACTACGACAACACCTTCATGGTCACTTAGCAGTGTGGACAACTGTCTTTGAAAGATTTCTGGAGCTGACGTGATTCCAAATGGTAGCCGCTTATAACAGAATCTACCACTGGGGGTTATAAATGGTGTCAGTTTTCTGCTCTCTGCATCCAGAGGGATCTGCCAGAAACCACATGACGCGTCTAAGGTTGAAAACACCTTAGCTCCTGCCAGCTTTGGGGCAATGTCCTCCAAATTTGGTAAAATGTAACGCTCTCTTTTCACTGCTTTGTTTAAGCATTTTAGATCCACACAAATTCTTACTTGGTCGCTGTTTTTCTTTTCAACAGGAACCATTGGGGTGCACCAATCAGTAGGCTCAGTAACCTCTTCTATGACGCCCAAATCTAGCATTCTTTTCAGTTCTGCCTCAACCTTAGAAAGGAGAGGAAATGGGACACGTCGTGGCGTTGTCAGGCTGTAGGGCTCTGCATCTGCTCTCAGTTCTATTTTTACCGGGTCGCATTTTAGCAGGCCTATTTCTCCAAAAACATCCTCTAAGAGGTCTGTATTAATATTATTAATTCTCCTGACTAAACCCATCTTCCTAGCTACACTACCTCCCAACAGGTTATGAGCATAGGGTCCCTTTATGACTGGGACCCAGAATCTGTATTTCTGTCCTTTAAACTGACTTGTGGCCATAAACCTGCCTACACAGTGGACTTCACCTCCAGGGCTGGTGACCAGTGGCATTTTACCTTCTGTGACTAATCTTGGGCTATTTAGCAGTCTATTAAATGTAGTCAGCGACATCACTGTTATGTCTGCACCTGTGTCGATTTTAAATCTGACCGTACAGCCATTTATAGGTAATTCTACAAGCCACTCACTTTCTGAATCTGGCTGTTCTATTATAGCTGGCTTAACATTAGTTACTGCTCCAAGAAAAATCATGTCGTCACTCTACTGAATTGTTAGAAACTACTGTCACCTCTTTCAGCATTTTTGTTTTGCAGACTATTTCAAAATGTCCCAATTTATTGCATTTATGGCACCTCTTGTTCTTTGCTGGGCATGGCTGCGTTTTTCCACGTTGTCTATTACAGCGTGAACATGTGAAGGGATCTTTGGGCTCACTGAGCTCCGGTTTTCGCCGCCATCTTGCGTCGTTGTCGCTCTTTGAAGTTTTAAAATGACGTCTCCCTTGACTCATTACGTCGACCATGTGCTCGACACGCAAGCTAGCACTCTGCTGCTTTATTTGTTCACTTTGCCTTGCTATCTGAATAGCTCGTTCCATCGTGAGGTCTGCCTCCAACTGCAATATTTCAGAAATACTGCGGTCCAGTATTCCAATCACAATACTGTCTCGAATCTGTTCGTCTTTTGTGCCTCCAAACTCACAGTATTGTGCTAGTTCATATAAGCTTCTGACAAATGTTTCTCTCTCTTAGAGATAGGGTGAGATGCTTGGTCATCTCAGAAGGACTCAGAGTAGAGTTGCTGCTTTTCCACATCGAGAGGAGCCAGTTGAGGTGGCTCAGGCATCTGGTTAGGATGCCTCCTGGAAGCCTCCTGGTGAGGTGTTCCGGGCATGTCCCACCTGTAGGAGACCCAGAAGAAGACCCAGGACATGCTGGAGGGACTACGTTTCTCAGCTGGCATGGAAATGCCTTGGGATTCCCCCGGAGGAGCTGGTCCAAGTGGCTGGGGAGAGGGGAGTCTGGGCCTCCCTACTTAGGCTGCTACAACCGCAAACCAACCCCGGATAAGCAGAAGAAAATGGATTGGTATTGTCCCAATACTGATACTGGTAGTGGTTTCTGTATCGGGCCTGATACAAGCAGTTTTACAAATACTCGTACTTGTAAAAATGTCCCTATACCCGAGATCGATACTGTATGTATGCTCAGTGGCACCATTTCTGCTTCCGCTTCATAACTGATCGAAAGTTTTCAAAAATGCCTGTAGTTCAGAAATATTTTAAGATAAATACAGATGATCTTTAAAAAGTAGATTTTCTGCTGTGCTCTGCTGAACTATCAAGAGAAGGGGTGAACAACAGAGGTTTCAACACAAGTAAAGTGATTAAACTTTTTTTTAAATTTTTATTTTCATCTTTAAATCACTTCTTGGTCTGCTGCCCTCATACATCTCCTCCTACATGTCTCTGCGTGAGTGCAGCTACAGTGTGCGCTCTCAGGACATGATTACCTGCAGTGTTCCGTCAGTGAGGACTGAACTTGGAAAAAGGGCCTTCTCCTACTCTGCTCCTGCTTCATGGAATATCTTACAAAAAGATCTGAAGCTCTCGACCTTGACTTCTCTAAATGGTTTTCAGAATCTGTTGGAATCCTGGCAAAAACCAATGCAGATTTGTTCCTGTCTTTGATTTTATACGTCTACCTTATAATGTTTTGCTAGTTTTTTGATACTTTGTTAAAAAAAAAAAAAAAATCTTTTGTTTTTTTCTCTCTTTTTGTTTTCTATTGTTTATTGTTTGTTTGTTTATTGTTTAATGAAATTCTATCACTGCTGTTCATTGTTCTTTAGTTTTAGCAGGTCGCTTTCGTAAATGAGCCCATGAGGTTCAAAAGATTTACCTGACTAAATAAAGGTTGAATGAATGAATGAATATATTGCCATGTCACAACAGAAGTCGTCTCAGGGTGCTGAACAGAAACATTCGTATCCATCCATTATCTTCCGCTTATCCGGGGTAGAGTTGTGGGGGTAGCAGCTTACGTAGGGAGGCCCAGACTTCTCTCTCTCTCTGCCACTTGGGCCAACTCCTCTGGGGAAATCCCGAGGCATTCCCAGTCCAGCCGAGAAACGGCCCCTCCAGCATGTCCCAAGTCTTCCTCTTGGTCTCCTCCCAGTGGGAAGTGTCCGGAAAACCTCACCAGGGAAGCGTCCAAGAGTCATCCTAACCAGATGCCCCAACCATCTCAACGTGCTCCTCTCAATGTGGAGAAGCAGCGGATTTATTCTGAGTCCCTCCCAGATGACCAAGCTTTTCACCCTATCTCTAAGGTAGAGCCCAGACAACCTACGGATAAAACTCATTTCGGCCTCTTGTATCCGAGATCTCGTTCTTTTGGTCACAACCCAAAGCTCATGACCATAGATGAGGGTAAGAACGTAAATTGACTGGTAAATTGAGAGCTTTGCCTTTAGACTCAGCTCTCTCTTCATCACAACAGACGGGTACAGTGCCTGCTTCACTGCAGATGCCGCACATATACACCTATCAATCGCTCGCTTCATTTTTCTCTCATTCGTGAACATGACCACAAGATACTTAAACTGTTCCACTTGGGGCAGGACCTCCTCCCCGACCCGTATAGGGCACGCTATCCTTTTATAGCTCAAGATCAAGGCCTCAGATTTGGAGAAACTGATCCTCATCCTGGCCATGTCACACTCGGCTGTGAACTATTGTAACAAAAGCTGTAGTTCATGACCTAATGAAGCCAGTAGGACCATATCATCTGCAAAAAGCAGAGACCTGATCCTAAGGCTACCAAAACGGACCTCCTCAACACCTTGGTTGCACCTAGAAATTATGTCCATAAAAGTTATGAACAGAATCCGTGACAAAGGGCCACCTTGACAGAGTCCAACTCTTACCGGGAACAAGCCTGACTTACTGCCAGCAATGCAAACCAAGCTCTGACACCAGTCATACAGGAACCTATCAGCACACATCAAAGGGCCTGGTACCCCATAATCCCGGAGTACCCCCCACAGGGTTTCCAGAGAGATGTGGTCAAAGGCCTTTTCCAAGTCTACAAAGCACATGTAGACTGGTTTGGCAAACTCCCATGCAACCTCCAGGACCCTGTTGAGGGTGTAGAGCTGGCCTAGTGTTCCATGACCAGGATGAAAACCGCACTGCTCCTCCTGAATCTGAGGTTCAACTATCCGAAGGGCCCTCTATTCCAGAACCCCTGAATAGACCTTACCAGGGTGGCTTAAGAGCATGAACACACTCTAGGGTCCCACTTTTTGAATAGGATGGCTGTGTCTTAGTGGTTAAAGCAGTCATCCTCCAACACAAGAGTTGAGGGTTCAAATCCACCAGCTATCACATGCCGAAGTGTCCCTGGGCAAGACACTGAACCCCTCGTTACCTCTGATGTATGTTCCAGCAGTGTATGAATGTGATAAAGCACTGATTCTTCTCTTTAGATATTTTTTTTCTTCTTCTTTCGGCTTCTCCCTTTGTTAGGGGTCACCACAGTGAACTAGTCGCACGAAGACTTGGCAATAGTTTTTACGCCGGATGTCTTTCCTGACACAACCACAGACCACCGAGCTACCACAGCCCTCTGTGTGGAGCAGAGAGCTGCAATCTCGGGTTCCCGTGGGAGCAGATGGTATGGGTTAAGGGCCTTGTTCAAGGGCCCAGAGTGGGGCAGATGAGGGTGGAGACAGGTGTGACTGCTTCACTTATCCCACCCACATGTTTGATGTTGTCTGTACCGGTGATCTTCCGATCACAAGCTCACCTTCGTAACCTCTGCGCCACCACTCCCACTTGATTTGTCTCTTTAGAATGATTTGTTCAATAAGCTTTGTAGAGATCTAGTAGAATGTTGTATAAATGTGTAAATTAGGGCACAAATTGTAGTGTAATGCACTTTGAGTATTTTCATCAGATAGAAAGGCACTATACTGTATAAGTACAGTCCATTTACCATAGTGGGGCCACCACCCCTGTCTGCCAATCTAAGGGAACTTCCCCCGATGTCCACGCAATATTGTAGAGTCGTATAAGCCAACACAACCCCACAACATCAAGAGCCCTAAGGAACTCCAGGCGAATCTCATACACCCCTGTGGCCCTGCCACCAAGGAACTTTTCAACCACCACAGCGACCTCAGCATCAGAGATTGGAGAGCTCATCCAACTGGACAACTCATGGATTGGACAACTCATCGTATTTGTCAGTCTAAACAAAATAGCAGCTCAAGCCTCATCCCTGACTCAGTCTACCCTTCTAGAATCCATGGTTCAGGCTAACAGTCTATGCCCCAAGTAACCTGGTGTTCGACCTTCTGAATTGTTCGAATGTAAATGGACTGTACTTATATAGAGCCTTTCTATCTTATTGAGTTACTCAAAACGCTTTACAACACAATCAAGTATGAATGGGTAAATGAGGGCACACCCTCATTTACCCATTCATACAGTACTCTACTAGATCTCTACAAAGCTCATTTAACAAATCACTCTAAAGAGACTAATCAGTGCTTTATCACATTCATACACTGATGAGACACACATCGGAGGCAACAAGAGGTTCAGTGTCTTGCCCAGGGACACTTTGTAATGTGACTGCTGATGGATTAAAACCCCAAACTCTGGCATTGGAGGATGACTGCTGTAACCACGCAGCCACAGCCGCCCTTTAACACACGCAAATGTGGTGGCTTCATCCTTCAGTGTAACTTGGCATTTAACAGCAGCACTACCAGGATTTTTAAATTAGTACAATATTTACCACAGATCTCCAATTGGCTCTTGTAGGAATTTGTATCCCTTGAGATGCTGATCATGCCTGGAGGCTTTTGTTCTGCATGTAAGTAGGGATGGGGCCGATCCGATCCAGTATCGGTATTGGTATCCGATACCAGCATTATTTAAGTATCGGGTATCGGATCAAACCTGCCGATACTTTTCCGATCCAGCTTCAAAGAGCACTTGTGTTCAATCACAATCTGTGACTGCCCTTTTTAACATTGTGTGAGATAAACCCAATGAAGACACTCTTAAGCCTTACAATAGGGGGGTTCCCTATTGTAAGGCTTAAGAGTGTCTTCATTGGGTTTATCTCACACAATGTTATTATTATTCAAATCTTTTTATTCGTTTTATACATGTATGTACAACAATGAAACAAAAAAACAAAAACAAAACAGAATCATAACAGGTGCTGACATCACGCTAAAAAGGAGGGGAAAAGGGAGGGGGAGGGGTGGGAGGGCTATACATGTATACTCATGAGAACTTTGTCTGAAAATATAAAAGAAATGGCTGCCAAGTGACGTTGTATTGTTGAATGGAGTCGTTGATTGTATGTTTCAGATGTTCAAGCTTCAGATGGAACATAACATCTTCTATCCACTGCTTATGAGACGGAGGAGCGGCTCTCTTCCAATTGAATAATATTAGGCGTCTTGCAAGTAGTGTAACAAATGCTATGGCATTTGCCTGCTGCGTTGTTATTGGTGTAGTCGGAGGGACCACCCCAAATAGAGCAGTTAGAGCATTTGGAGCAATATTTCTCTTACATATGAATGTAATTGCCCCAAAGACTGACTCCCAAAAGGGGAGAAGCTTGGGGCAAAGCCAGAACATATGACTGAGATCAGCAGGACTGTGCCCACACCTGATACAAGATGGGTCCACGTCATGATACATTCTAGCTATTTTTTTAGGGGACAAGTGTAATCTGTGCAGCACCTTAAACTGTAACAGGCTATGTCTAATGCAAATTGAAGAGGAGTGGATTCTTGAAATTGCAGCCTGCCAGGCTGTATCAGTAAGTAGTTCCCCTAACTCTTCTTCCCACAATTCTTTCAGATGTCTAAGTGATGGGGATGCAGCATTCTGAATTTTGCCATATATAGCTGATACTAAGCCTTTATCAGTTGGATTCATATCCAAACATTCATCTATCCACGTTATCTGAGGTAGTATCGGTATCGGTATCCGATACCAGCATTATTTAAGTATCGGGTATCGGATCAAACCTGCCGATACTTTTCCGATCCAGCTTCAAAGAGCACTTGTGTTCAATCACAATCTGTGACTGCCCTTTTTAACATTGTGTGAGATAAACCCAATGAAGACACTCTTAAGCCTTACAATAGGGGGGTTCCCTATTGTAAGGCTTAAGAGTGTCTTCATTGGGTTTATCTCACACAATGTTAAAATGAATAGTTTGGGTGCAAAAGTTTCATTATACAGAGTCAAATACCTGAACAGTATCGGATCGGGAAAGTATCGGTATCGGTCGATACTGAGTTAATAAGTATCGGTATCGGATCGGAAGTGAGAAATGTGGATCGGTGCATCCCTACATGTAAGTGACAGGGAGGTGATGGGTTTTGTCACTACAATGCAAATGCCTTGGGGACGTGTGTCCATTCCACTGCAGCAGGGCTCTGGGTGGGGGAGTTTTTCTACAACAGGGGTCAACCTGTGGCTGCAAGAATAACCATGCCAGTCATCGTTGTGTTTCTTGTAACAGGATGAATGGATGGATGGATATATATATATATATATATATATATATATATATATATATATATATATATATATATATATATATATATATATATATATATATATATATATATATATATATATATATATATATATATATATATATATATATAATATATATATATATATATATATATATATATATATTATATATATATATATATATATATATATATATATATATATATATATATATATATATATATATATATATATATATATATATATATATATATATATATATATATATATATATATATATATATATATATATATATATCCATCCATCCATCCATCCTGTTACAAGAAACACAACGATGACTGGCATGGTTATTCTTGCAGCCACAGGTTGACCCCTGTTGTAGAAAAACTCCCCCACCCAGAGCCCTGCTGCAGTGGAATGGACACACGTCCCCAAGGCATTTGCATTGTAGTGACAAAACCCATCACCTCCCTGTCACTTACATGTAGGGATGCACCGATCCACATTTCTCACTTCCGATCCGATACCGATACTTATTAAATAGTTATCATTGCTAGCAGAAGTCCAGTGATCGCATGTGAGTGCAGGTACGGTGTCTGCGCTAACAGCGTTAGCGAGCGGAAACCGGAAGTGAGGTCGGCATCCGGGGGGAGCTTTTCAAAATAATCGTTGCGTTATTTTATTTTAACGCATCATAATAAATAAAATAACGCAAATAATTAACGCGCTAATTTCGACACCATTAATATATATATATATATATATATATATATATATATATATATATATATATATATATATATATATAATATATATATATATATATATATAATATATACATATAT
>JBBPBX010010357.1:0-46104 GCA_038048925.1 Garcialebias charrua
CATGGCAAGTTATGTAGGGGAAACACTGATTTTATATAAACTTTAAGGTACTAGCACTAACAGCATTGTAAGAGGGGGACAGTTGAACCCGGAGGCCTCCACCTCTGTTTAATGATGGACGGTTTCTTTTCACAAAGATGGTCTCCTTTACTCCTCTCTCAAACCATTGTTCCTCTCTATCAAGGATGTGAACATCTTCATCCCTGAAAGAGTGACCTCTGACCAGGAGATGAGTGTAGACCGCAGACCATTGTTCTTCTCTATCAAGGATGAAAGATGACTGAGTTAGTCACAGCTCCTCAGACTGAAGAAGTCTTTTTGATACAAAGAAGAATCTGTCCAGAGGACTACATTTATTGAGCCTGCACAAGGACAATAATCTGTAAAACTTTAGCACATTTGATATGGAAAACACATTTTGACTTAACCAATTAATATATTTTCAATGGCAAAATATGCAGGCTTATTTCATATTACTTTCATACTATTCCCTTTCATTGCTTTATGCATTTATTATCTTACTTTTAATTATAACAATATAATGAATCACTACTGTCGTTTAGAAAGTGTTTATATTGGAACTAATGCTTGTTTACCCTGATGCATGCTCAATAATCCAGGTAGAAACATCTAAAAAAAGATAAGTCTGGTCCTCTGGACATTCAAAAAACAAAACAAAACAAAGCAAAAAAATTGTAGAAACATTTCGTCTTTCGTCCGAAAGACTTCCTCAGTCTGAGATGCTGTATTCAGCTCAGTCTTATAAATAGCACCCTCTCATAGTGGATCAACCAGTTGTCTGATGACAGCCGAAACCAGCTGCTCAAAGAAAAGAGAGCCTTGACGTCCTTTTCAGGGAGCCCACCAAGTCATTGGTTCAGGTATGTTGACGACACCTGGGTTAAAATTAAATCTCAGGAAGTCCAAAATTTCACTGATCACATCAACTCTGTGGATAAATATATCAAGTTCACACGAGAAGATGTAAAAAATGGCAGGTTGGCTTTCTTGGACTGTGAGGTCTCAGTTTCTGATAGAGGAAATTTGCAAACTGAGGTGTACCACAAACCCACCCACACAGACCAGTATTTACAGTTTGACTCCCATCACCCTCTGGAGCACAAGTTAGGAGTCATCAGGACTCTGTATCACAGAGCAGACAGCGTCCCCACTAACTCAGGAGCCAGACAGAAGGAGAAATCACACACAAAACAGGCTCTAGAGAAATGTGGATATCCTAACTGGGCCTTCCTGAAAGCAGAGAAGAAACCCAAACAGGACTCTAGCCAGCCATCAGGTGAAAAGAAGGAACCCAGACCAGTGGTCATTCCTTACAGGGGTGTCAAACTCATTTTCACCGAGGGCCACATTGGCATAATGGCTGTCCTTGAAGGGCCAGATGTAACTTATAAATGTAACTAAATGTAATCTAATGTAATGTAAAATAAATGTAACTACCGTACTCCTTAATGTTGAACAACTCATTTATCATAACTTATTCAACTGACAATTACAGTTGCATAGAAAACATCTGTTTGCTTGTTGCTCTAACATAAATCCTTTTAAATTTTGTCAACTTATGAAAACCCACATAACTCCATTAATGAAGGATCAAACTGTCCAAGTTAATACCTTGATGCATGCTCAATAATCCAGGTAGAAAAATCTAAAAAAGCTAAGTCTGGTCCTCTGGACCTAATGGTCCAGAGATGGTCCTCCATGATCATGTGAGCAGCTGGTTTTGGCTGTCACCAGCCAACTGGTTGATCCACTGTGAGAGGGTGCTATTTATAAGACTGAGCTGAATACAGCATCTCAGATTGAGGAAGTCATCATCCCTATCTCCGTCTTCACTCACTGTTCTCTCTGCCTGCCTGGAGGAAATAAGGGCATGGATTAGGGGTGTAACGATACACAAAACTCTCGAGACGAGACGAGACAAATTACAGATCTCGCGAGAACGAGACGAGATTTTAATGTTAGTTCAAGAAAACTTCAAAGATCGGTTTTATGCCGCAAAAAGGCTTTTATTCTGTTTTAACATGTATTACAAACTCAACTGATGTCTTCATTTTACTGATTGAATCTCCTTAGACCTTAGAACGTTCAACTTTGTTTAAAAAAAATAGATATTCACGCAGGACTTTCCAAAAATTGAACATAAATATCCGCATCAGCACTGAATCTGCAGCCGTCACTCACCAGTGTTGCCAGATTGGGCGGTTCACCGCGATTTTCCTTCTGACTTTTGCGGGTAAAGAGTGCTTTGGGTGGGTGGGACTCTATCTGGCAACACCGGTCACACCGGTGTTTACACGCGTGTCTTTACATTCGGGGCAGCGTCGGCAGCGCCGGGACCCTCCATCAATGTAGAGGCGTCTCGTCTGCGGCACCGGGACCCTCCATCAGTAGTTGGGGCGTCTTCTATAGCAACTTCATCCGGCGAAGCCATGCTGTCCGTGACGCTGACTTGCTAGGGGCTCTGCTAGCATTAGCATTAGCGGCTCGCGAGACAATGTTACCTCTCAACGAGAGATATCGCGGGAGTTTAATATCGCGAGATCTCGTTGTACGAGATCTCGTTACACCCCTAGCATGGATGAATCAGAACTTTCTTCAATTAAACTGCTCCAAGACTGAGGCCATATTGATTGGCACCCCTCACCAGGTACAAACATCTACTATAACAACAATCTCCTTCTCTGGTCAAGACATCCCCCTCTCCACCTCTGTTACAAATCTTGGAATAAAAATGGACTCTCATCTTACATTTGAAAATCACATTAAGCATCTGTTTAAAACCTGCTTCTTCCATCTTCGAAACATCTCCAGACTTCGCCCATCTCTGACTTTTCCTGATGCTGAGAAACTCGTCCATGCCTTTGTCTCCTCCAGGCTCGACTACTGCAACTCCCTGTTTATTGGTATCCCTGGCAAAAACCTTCAGAAACTTCAATACATTCAAAACAGTGCAGCAAGGATTCTGTTGAGAGTTCGTAAATTTGAACATATTACACCCATTCTCCATAACCTCCATTGGCTTCCTGTCACCTACAGAATTCAGTACAAAACTGCTCTCATTACCCATCAATGCTTGCACGGCACTTCACCTGACTATCTAAAGGACATTCTTGCACCATATTCATCCACCCGGTCTCTACGATCACAGAACAGTAATTTCCTTCATATTCCTCGGACCAAATTGAGGACCATGGGAGACCGAGCATTCTGTGTGGCTGCCCCCCGCCTGTGGAACTCCCTCCCTGACGACCTGAGAGCTCCACAGTCACTGGTTGACTTTAAAAGCAGCATAAAGACCTTTCTTTTTAAGCAAGCCTATTCTGCCTCCACATGATTTTATCTTTGATCTTAGTCGATATTATTATTGATTTTATTTGATTTTATCACTTGTTTTATTTTGATCTTTGCTTTGTTACACTTTGTAGCACTTTGAGATTTTTATTAATGAAAAGTGCATTATAAATGGAATTCATTATTATTATTATTATTAAGTCTTTCGGACGAAAGACGAAACGTTTCTACAACTTTTGCTTTGTTTTATTTTGATTTTTGAATGTCCAGAGGACCAGACTTAGCTTTTTTAGATGTCCAAGTAAATAAAGAAAAATAACATAAAACTGAGCTGCAAAGAACATGTATGACGTAGCATTTTACAAAAAAGGCTACACACAGCCTTGCATCCAACTGATGGTTTGATGACAACAAGTTGTGTGCATACACACCCTGCAAACATTAAATAATCACAACAGCAGCTACACATAAATAATATGTAATCAACTAAAAATACCAAAATAAAGGTTGACTCAGTTCACAACTATATTACTTACTACAGTATATTACTACACTTCTATTCTGTTGCTTTCAACACCAGCTGATATGTACTTGATCATTTTATTCATGATCTACAATGTTTTTATGTCTTTCATGTTGTACTTCATTGTGTGTTGCCTGTTGTTTGTTTGTTCAGCACTTTGGTGTGGACTTGTTCCTGTTGAAAGTGTTTTACAAATAAAATGGTATGGTATGGTATGGTACTCAAGTTTTTTGGTTACCGGTAGTCTTTGATGAGGAGATGCTGCCTGGAACACACAAGTGGGTTCTCTCTCTACGATTGATCATGTTCTGAAAATGATAAACACTAAACAAAATGCAAGCACAATCATTAAATTACACACAGTTTAAATGTTCTTCTTCTTTGTTGAATTACATTTTATTATATTTTAATTGTTAAAAAAAAAATGCTAACCTGACAAACAGGAAAGTGGACAAGATTGTCCTGTTTCACTTGTCACATCCATAAGTCCAATTCACGCTGGAAAGCCGTGATCGTGTTGGACATCTGCGCTCCATCTGAAAACGACTTGGAAGCGTGCGTGGGCGATTTCTTCAGCCACAATGAAGCTAGCTTTCACTGCAGCCTCGTTTTTGGCTGTGGGTTTCATGAACAAACTCTGCTGCGACCGCAGTTTGCCTTTTAATTCTTGGCAGAATGTGTTGCTTTTCTTGAAGGCTAGCTTGTTTAGCGTACTTAGCTCCGTGTTTGGTTTCAAAACCGACACCGCCTCGTAACACAAAAGACATACCGGTCTTTCTCCTGGAAGCACAAACAAGTATTCGCCTTCCCATCTTTCTTGAAACTTCCGTCTGCATCAACTTTTCTCTTTCTGGACATTTTGGGATCATTATTTATATCTCAATTCCACTCGTTGGCATGAAGGTAGAAACACTGCTGCGGCTTCCATAGTCGAAAGGCATTGTGGGCTACCGTAGTTGAAAGGCATTGTGGGAAATGTAGTTTTTGGTCAAAACACGCTCGTATTTATTTTTAGACACTCAAAACTTTTTTTAATTACTGCAAAGACTGGTTCATCCCAAAGATCCAGTCCCCCGGCACAAACAGAGTAATATTGTGTATGCTGTTCAGTGTCAGGAGGGCTGTGATCAGTCTTATATATCGGGGAAACTAAACAGCCACTGGCCAAAAGGATGGCCCAGCACAGAAGATCAACATCATCAGGTCAGGACTCTGCGGTCTACACTCATCTCCAGGCCAGCGGTCACTCTTTCAGGGATGAAGATGTTCACATCCTTGATAGAGAGGAACAATGGTTTGAGAGAGGAGTAAAGGAGGCCATCTTTGTGAAAAGAAACCGTCCATCATTAAACAGAGGTGGAGGCCTCCGGGTTCAACTGTCCCCCTCTTATGCCGGGTACCCACTGGACCCGTGTCGGGCGGCAGAAGTGGCCGGTTTACATTGAAAGTCTATGTGGAGACCCGTCGAGGCGCGGCGTATCGTGAAGCGGCGCGTTTTGAGTGTTTGAAGCGGCGCAGCGGCACGCGGCAGTTCCTTTCCGCGCACGCGCCCGTCCGAAGCAACCTACGTGTTAAACAGCGTCGGATCGAAAAGTTGATATTTTTCGGCTCGACGCGTCCAGCAACCAATCGGGAGAGCCTCTGCTATGTGATGACACAACGACAACGGGACTTTTTTTGGACTTTTTAAACTTACCCCATCGAGCCTCCATGAATTGGAACCAGACTCTGGTAAGAAACTTGGAATTTTTACAGTTGCTGCTTTCCGCTCCAGCGTACGATCACCCAAAACATAAAAAAACTTTTTAATCTCAACAAAGACTGTCGGAGCTGCAGTTCGGCTCGTAGAAAACCCACTCCAGTAGTAACGAGGCTCACGTGCTGCTGATTTTATCTGCCAGCAGCATGAAACGCAACAACTCCACCCGGAAAACGAGCTAGACCCCCCTCCTCTGCCTCCCCCCAGTGCGCGTCATCAGACGCGTCTTCAGTGGCTTTGTGTGAACGTGACAAGCGGCCAAAAGGGGGCGGCAGGAGCGTTCTGACAAGTTTGGTGGGTACCCGGCATTACAATGCTGTTATTGCTAGTATCACTCAGCCCTCTGTGAATAGCAAACAACCATCAGGGTGCTAACGATACATCGTTAGGCTGATGGTCCTCCTTGATCATGTGAGCAGCTGGTTTCAGCTGTCATCAGCCAACTGGTTGATCCACTGTGAGAGGGTGCTATTTATAAGACTGAGCTGAATACAGCAGCTCAGACTGAGGAAGTTTTTCGGACGAAAGACGAAACATTTCTACAATTTTTTTGCTTTGTTTTGTTTTTTGAATGTCCAGAGGACCAAACTTAGCTTTTTGAGATAATGCTTGTTTGTTCACACACAGTTACAACAGCTCACCTGTTCCTTCATACTGACAGGAACAATCCCCTCATCACGCTCTGATCCTGACACTAAATCACATTTTAAAAATTGTCATAACTCAGCACAAATCTCCCCTTTTAACAGAGTCTTATGATCAATTCAGGTCAGTTTCATTAAAGGGTTGAATCATCTAACATCGCAGGGCACTTCTCATATAGAGCAGGTCTTCACCAGACTCATCCTCTTCATTATATAATTATAATGATACTGTATTCAGTCAATGAGTAATCCTACCTGCCCACTCTGGGCTGCTGCATGATGGTGGGGCTGCATCTTGATCCTGACTCTCCTGACAAAGTTTCAGTTATGTGGCGTCGCATCATAATATTATTTAAATTATATACAGCGTGTTATGTCACAATGCCACCACACATGACACTATTTATTGGCTTGATAATGAACTTGAACGGTGGTTTGCACGCAAAGTTCATCATCATATCTTACCTATGATGATGAATTCATCGTCCTCATTCACAGCTACAAACTGTGAACTTGTTTGAGTGAAAAATGTGCCAATGTTTGCATATTTAGCTGCGCCTGTTTCCAGAGCCTTTCTCTTTTTAATTCTTCTTTTCTCTGCACCACCCTTGCTTTTTCTCCCCTCCATCTTTCCACTGACCGCACATACGTGTCACCTCGGGGCACGTAACAAAAAACGGAGGCGGGGGCAGCCCTGAGTTGAGGAGGTGCAGCCTCTGCAGCTACTGCGGTGATAAACTGATGACGTGAATAAACGAGGGGCAGGCGGCCCAGGAGCAGCGCAGTAGCGGTGCTCTGTGTTATATGTTGTTAAAAAAAAGTTGTAAAAGATTTAATTAATAAATAAATAGGGAGCAGCGGCCCTGCAGCCCACAAATCACACCGGCCCACCGGGAAATCTCCAGGTTGTCCTGATTGGCCACTCTGGGCCTGCATCACAGGGACACACAGAGACAAACGAGACAAACAACCATTCACTCTCTCACTCACACCTACGTAATAATTCCACAATGGCCAGCAGACTTCAGTACAGCCAATCCATACGAAGAAAATACTGAGTGGTTAAAGCAGTCGTCCTCCAATGGGACAGTTGGGGGTTCAATTCCACCAGTAGTAATCACATGATGAAATGTCCCTGGGCAAGACACTGAACCCCTCATTGTCTCTGTGCATCCCATCAGTGTATGAATGTGATAAAGCTCTCATTAATTTTTACAGATTCAGATCATCTTATCATCTTTGTAGAGATGTAGTAGAGCACTGTATGAATGTCTGAGTGAAGGTAAATGAAGGCACAGACTGTGTTTTAAAGCGCTTTGAGTATCTTTATTAGATAGAAAAGTGCTATATAAGTACAGTCCGTTTACCATTTTTAGACAACACCACATGTGAAGGGCGAGGCATAGCTCCGCGTCGGTACGAGCGCCGTGCCACGCCGTGTGAGCGTCGCGGCACAAGCCTTTGAACGCTTGCGTGAACGCGCCAAGCTCAAATTTTACGACCGCTCACGCGCGCGCGTTGTCTCACAATAAACTGCCCTGGTGGCGGACTGTTTTGTATGAGACACAAATGTATTAAATATCCCTTCTTCATCGCTGATCGGACTTTTCTTTTGTTTTTTTGCCAAAAGTCAAGTGATCGCTTGAAGCGGTCACCATTCACTTCCTCCTCCGATGAGGAGGAATGAATGAACTTGTCACAAGTGAACTAAACTCATGTCCAACGTGGATGCGCAGGTTCTAAATATTTCCTGGTGGGCTGTGGGCTGCAGGAGCAGCGTTCCCTGTTTTTATTTTATTTTTAAAACTTTTTATTAACATATAAACACAGAAAAACGCTGCGCAGCCTGTGGCTTTTCTCACTACCCAGACCTGTCAATCATTTCAGTAGGCGTGTCAGCAAATGACCAGTCAGCGACCTCAGTTTGTCCTGTAGGTAAACGCTCCGCATGCAGCTGCTCAAGCAGAGCTCTGCTGTGAACAGCCTGCACGCAGTACGCGCGCGTCGAGCGGCGCTGGCAACAACGCGGAGGTCTCCCTCGCCCTTTAGAGCACAGAACCCAAATGACCTGATGTCATTGAAGGCAACACAGTCTCTCAGTTGGTTGATTATGACTCAGTCAAAGTTTAGTGGAATCCCAGAAAAAATACAAAACTAACTTATAGGTACTCCATTATTTGTCAAAGATGTAACAGTTATGATTTGTTTCCAGGTGGAAGGAATGGTTATGGTGCCAAACTCTGCAACATCTTCAGTCTGAAGTTCACTGTGGAAACAGCCTGCAAAGAGTATAGACACAGTTTTAAACAGGTGAAGTACTTTTTTATTTTCTCTAAGGTAAATACTGAAGTTTTGGTGCTGGTTTGTGTTCGCTGGTGAAGATTCTCAGTCATCCAGGACATGATAAAACCAGAACATGCGCTCAATACAAAAACAACTGGACTTTATTTGTTACAGAAAACGTTTCACCCTCTATCCAAAGGGCTTTTTCAATTCAAAGGAGCAGCCTGAGTGACAGTGAAGTTTTATACAGGCTGACATGCCACGCACCAACCTATGTAAATTGGAAGCTGAGATAACACCCACACATACCTGAGATAACATACCCATCCTATGTAAATTGACGAATCAACACATCACACCTTAACAGTAGGGGGTTTGTTAAGGTCTTTGTTACTCTAATTCACAGAAGCAGCTACTCTGTTCTCAACAGGTGTGAACTGTCTGGGAATCAGATTTAAAGCTGCATTATATGTCTTTGAAAGTTGGAACCTGAGGCCCCCCCTCGGTTAAGAGAAGGCTTTTCCCTTTTAACATACACAGCTTCTTTCACACCCCTCTCAAACCACCTGTGCTCTCTGTCCAAAATGTGCACATTCTGGTCCTCAAACGAGTGACCGTTGTCCGTGAGGTGTAGGTCAACAGCTGAGTTTTGTTTGGTTTGAGTTCATTTCTAAAAATAAAAAAAAGTAGGTATTTTTAAAATTTCTAGAACATTTGTGGTTGGTAGTACAGTAAGTATATTTTTTCTTTATAGTGAGAAGGCTAAAAATCAGAGGTTCTCACTGGACTCTTGGAGACTACTCTGTGAACAGCAACCCTGAGGAACTTCAACAAAATATCTCAAAATGTTTACAGAAGTTCTTTAGTGTAGGGGAACACCTCACCTCAGAAAGAGAACACCTCAGAAAACAGAAAGACATCACATCAGCTCAAACAAACAAAAGAGTTCACCTCACTTTAAACAAATATTATTCATGTGTTTTGTGTTTGAAACGGTTAAAAACAAGATTAATCTATTCCCTTTGGAATGAACAGACATATTTTCAGTCTCAGCTCACAAACTTCTCAATTTGACACTAAAAAAATAAGAAACTGTCACTGTGTTAACTTCATTGCAACATGAACTCATTTTCTCATGAAACGGACAGACCGTTTTAATGAGCCTGTGTTCAACTGACTTCAGAGTTTCTAAAACATCTGAACGGGCTACGTTGATAACTTGCCTTTTCGAAAAGGAGTATTACTCCCAGAGACTTGTTCTCATGAAGATAAAACTACAAGAAGCCTTTGTTCAAACTGACATTCCTTTTTACAGGCGGTGGACAGATGGACAACGACACCTTTGGTTAAAACATTGCATGTTATTAATTCAAAGATGTCATTTCTGTTTATTCCATGCTGAATGTTTATTCATGAAAATGTGTGTTTTAAGTAATCTTTCTTTAAGGTAATACATTTGTCTTATTTTCTCTTTAAAAGTAAAACTTTAGGGCAGAAAACAGGACGTTAGATTTATAAACACAAGCAAAACTCAAAACCACACCTCTCGAGGTGAATCCATCTTAATAAAAATAATAATAAACTTTATTTGTATAGCACCTTCCTACAATGCCTTGCATTGACCAAGGTGCTTAACAGGATAAAAAGATGAATAAACTGGAACAATAAATCAATGAAAATAGAATAAGAAACAACAGCAATAAAAGAAGGCAATGGAAATAAAAAATGCTACATACTAAAATACCAAAAGTAATAAAAGTTACACACTGAAAGCTTTTTTGAACAAGTGGGTCTTCAGTCTGGTTTTGAACAGAGTCAGATCAGAGGTGGCACGCAGCTCAAGGGGGAGACTGTTCCAGGCTTTTGGGCCGGCAACAGAAAATGACCGGTCTCCCCATTGTTTGTACCTTGAGCGAGGCACCTCCAGCAGGTGTTGACTGGCAGATCGTAAAGCTCTGCCGGGCTGATGGGCTTTCAAAAGTTCTGAGATGTAGAGAGGTGCAAGTCCATTCAGAGCTTTGAAAACAAACAGCAGCAGCTTGAACTGTATCCTGAACTGAACCGGGAGCCAGTGTAGAGAGGACAGGACAGGAGTGATGTGTTCATATTTTCATGTGTTGGTCAAACACCATATGCCACCATCTGCCCCATATGTTAATGATTTGGTTAATGTATCTGGACTCCTCAAATGTATCCTCTTTGCAGATGATACTACTTTATTTTGTTTAGGTGAGGATATGAATCAGATGTTGGAATTGATGAAGAAAGAGTTTGTCAAAATACAGACTTGGTTTAAACTAAACAAATTATCATTAAATCTAGAAAAGACCCATTATATGATATTTGGAAATAAAAAGAAATCTGCAGATGTCAAATTTACAATTGAGGATGGAGAAATCTGTAGAGTGAGTGAGGTCAAGTTTTTGGGTGTTGTCATTGACGACAAAATAACTTGGAAAAAACATATAGACTCTGTAAAAATGAAAATTTCGAAATCCATTGCTGTACTGTATAAGGTTAGGGACCTATTGAATGACAAAGCGTTGTATCTGTTGTATAACACCATCATTGTTCCACATTTAATTTATTGCATTAATGTTTGGGGAAAAGCATGTAAAACTATTACAAAACCTATTTTTATTTTACAGAAAAGAGCCATAAGGATTATTGCAAGAAAACATTACTGTCATCCATCTAGTATATTATTTTTTCAATTGAAATTACTGATGTTCCATGATTTAGTAGATTACCATATTTTAATGATGATGTATAAAGCTCATAACAATGCACTACCCTTAAATATTCAGAGACATTTTGTTAAAAGATCAAGCTGTTACAACCTAAAGGGAACTGATGTATTTGTAAAGACACAATACAGAACTAGTTTGAAGGGACGGTCTACCTCAGTCCAGGGAGTTGGATTGTGGAATGACTTAGAGTGTGATATAAAAAAAGCAATGTCAATGTTTGTATTTAAAAAAATGATAGAGTGAATTATTGAAGAAATATGTATGAAGTAGTTCAATGTGTAATATCTCGAAATTTGAAAATTGAGATGTGTTATTAATTTTTTTCATTATTACTTAAATATAATTATTGTTTGAAATGATTTTTTTTTATTCTAAAAAGGGGCAGACAAAATAAGATATTTTCTTCTTCTGCCACCTTTCATTTTATATTTTCTTTTTATACAAGAAACATGTTTGTTGTGTATTCTTTTTTTATAAAATGAATAAATAAATAAATGAATGAAATGAAATGAAACGAAAAAGCGCACGGCAGAGTTCTGTACAAGCTGTAAACGGGAGATGGAGGATTGATTAATACCAACATACAAAGCATTACAATAGTCAAGTCTGGAGGTCACAAAGGCATGGATGGCCTTCTCCAGATCACCACGGCTGAGAAATGACTTGACTTTAGAGAGCAGACGGAGCTGGAAAAAGCTGGTCTTGACAACAGAACTGATCTGTTTATCAAACTTTAAGTTGGAGTCAAGCTGCACTCCAAGATTTCTGACCACCGGGTTGAAGTGGGGGAGGGGAAAACCAACACTGGGACTGGGAAGGATGTTGCTGGTGTCATCAGGTGCACCAAATAAAATGCATTCAGTTTTATCTGTGTTTAGGTGGAGGAAGTTTTGAGAGAGCCAGTGCTTAATGTCATTTAAGCAGTTGACAAGAGTGTTTGAACTGAGTGAGGGGTTGGGAGTGACTGGCAGATAGATTTGTAAATCGTCTGCATACATGTGAAAAGACAGGTTATGACGTGCAATGATTGATCCTAATGGCAGCATGTAAAGAGAGAAGAGGACTGGCCCTAGAATAGATCCCTGTGGTACGCCAGAGGTCAGAGGGGTTGATGAAGAGGAGGACAGATCGCCTATCATGACAGAAAAAGTTCTCCCAGACAGGTAAGATTTGAACCACTCAAGCACAGCTCCCTGGAGGCCAACCTGCTGAGACAAGCGGTTGATTAGTACCTGATGGTCGACGGTGTCAAAAGCTGCTGAGAGGTCTAACATCACCAGCAGAGCAGGGTTTTTTGCATCCAGAGACAGAAGAATGTCATTCTGTACTTTGAGCAGTGCAGATTCAGTGCTGTGACGAGCTCGAAAACCTGACTGAAATTTTTCAAACAGGTTGTTGAGTTCTAGAAAAGATTGAAGTTGAATAAAAACAATCTTTTCTAGGACCTTTGATAGAAATGACAGATGGGAAACTGGTCTGAAATTAGAGAGAGCTGTAGGATCTAGGCCTGGTTTTTTGAGAAGAGGCCTGACCACAGCATGTTTGAAAGCAGATGGCACAAAACCTGAAGATAGACAGCTGTTAATAAATGACAAAACACAAGGACCAATTACATCAAAGGATTGTTTGAACATTTTAGAGGGAATGATGTCCAGAGAACAGTTAGTTGGTTTCATCTGCTGAACCACCTTGGTGAGGTGAGGCAGTGAGACCAGGTCAAATTGGTCAAAAACAGCTGTGGTTATTGCAGACGCACATGGATGGTGTTGGATGAACTGACAATGTTCTGCCTGATAGTCTATTTTGTTGACAAAATAGCTCTGAAAGTCATCACAGGTAGACTGTGTGGCAGTTTTCAGAACATTGACAGATGGATTGATAACAGACTGGAGTGTGCTGAAAAGCGTCTTCGGCCGGTTGGAGCTGGTGGTGATTAAATTGGAGAGGTACTGTGACTTGGCCTGTTTCACAGCATTATGATAATCACAGAGACAGTCTCTCAGTATTCCCTGAGATACATGAAGCCGGTCGTGCTTCCATATTCGCTCTGCTTTTCTGCAACGTTGTCGAAGAGCTTGCGTCGTTTCATTGAGCCATGGGGGTGGTCTGTTTTTTGAAGATGCCTGTTTGAGAGGAGCGATGGAGTCCAAGATCGTTGTGCAGGTGTGATGGAAGGAGGTGATGAAGTCCTCAGGATGTAGAGATGGGTCCAGGCTGATAGCAGAGCAAAAGTCGGTGCTCTTAAAGGCATCAGTGAACTGACTTGGGGTGATGGGGTGATGGAGCGGCAAAGACGTGCTGGGAGAACAGCCTTCGGTGCAGGAGAGGTGAAAATTTCAAATAAGATGGGAAAATGGTCTGAAATACAGGTGTCCAGGATCTCCACAGTAGGTATTTGAAGGCCGTGGGAGATAATTAAATCCAGTGTATGACCCTGACTGTGCGTGGCCCCCGAGACCGACTGCGACAGGTTAAAAGAGTCCAGGAGGTCCTGAAACTCACATCCAAGCTGATTACTTGGGCAGCAGGTGTGTGCGTTGAAGTCTCCACAGAAAAGCCAAGAGTCAAACTTTGGCAGCAAGTCAGCCAGTAGTTCAGAAAACTCACTGAGAAAGTTTTTATTGTATTGTGGGGGCCGATAAAAGAGGCCACACAGAAGAGGTTTAGCAGATTCCAGCACAAAAAACATGCTTTCAAAACTGTTGTAGTTTTTCTGAGGCAACATGCGGCATTTGAACGCCTCCTCATTGAACACAGCAGCGAGCCCTCCCCCTCTTCCTGCCCCACGCGGAGCGCTCAGTTGGGAGTAGCCATTTGGAAGAAGTTCAGAGAAGCAGCTGTTGTCTCCTGTCTCCTGTCTTGTCTGTTTTACACACAGTTAAGTTTCTTCTTCTTGTACTTCAACTTCTACTTCATCACATCTATTTCCATCACTTCTAAGAAAGCACTACTTCTGAAAGAAACCTTTTGAGAGAAGAAGCAGCTTCTGAACTTCTTCAGGAAGAAAACTTCATCCTTTGTGCAGAGACGAGAGGAGAAACCTGTTTCTGCACTGAAACTCAGAAAAGAATACTTCCGAGACACCTTAGGAAGAAAAAAACGAGACGGGACAAAAGATACAGAGCCAGCACCTTCCCAGAGTGAACTGTGAGTAATTAATCCAGACAGTTATCCATCGAACCAGGTCCAGAGGAGGACAAGTCAAGGTAACTTGGGAGATTTTGCAACTTACGAGCTACCCAATCTGCACCCACCTGCCTGGTATCTGCGGAGATTGTTCACGGGACAACTCATGATTTCATCTGTTTGCTGGTGACCCTACATCACAACTTATCAGACAAACTTAGCTCACATCACACCATTTAACCTTACATCACAATAACTGCACATTAAACTCAAATACAGTATAGTTCAGCTTAGAAAGAAACCAGTCCTAAGTCTGCCTTTAAGTTTAATCTATTTTACTCATCAAAGCCATTTGATGTTCAGTCAAATTTTGTCATGCATATATACCGTATTTTCCGGTGTATAGGTCTCACCTTTTTATGTTTTTTTTCAAGGCCTGCAACCTATACACCAGTGCGACCTATTTATGGATTTTTCCCCCATATTTTTAGACCAATTTTTGGCTCAGTTATGACCGTTTTTCACGTTGGCAGAAAATGGTGCAGTACCACTTTCGGCCGCTAGAGGCGCAGTGCTGTACCACTTTTGGCCGCTAGGGCCGCAGTGCATTACCAGTTTCGGCCGCTAGGGGGACACTTCCAGAGGAGTACACCGATTGTTTCCAGCTCATGTGTCCGAAAAAAAGCTCATCTGCTCGGACTGACTCTGTCGGCCTCCTGGTCTGGAGGTAACTTCTTTTAGCTCTGTGTTTGTTAGCTGTTTGTTAGCAAGATAAGTCAAGAACCACTCAGCGGATTTTTCTGAGACTTACAGAATGTAATCACTTCATGGACATTTACAAGTGAGTACCGTATTCGTCGGGAGTTTAACACGTTCCTGTGTATAACACGCTTTGTCCAATTATTGCCAATATATTGGAAAAATCCGTAAATAACACGCTTCGTTGTATAACGCGCATCTATTATGCGTCACCGCTACGCAACGCGTCAGCGCCTCATTTGCCCTGCTTAAAATGGCGGCCACAGAAGCGAGCAAGTACGAAGGACTTCACAAGAAAACACTGTAAAAACAATTATTTCTTTGCAAGAAAAAATATATTTCTTAGCTGACTTTATAGCACAAGGGTTCCTGAGCTTAACCGTTTCACGAAATGGTCAAATCTGCTGGATTTTAAAAAGTAGTTCGCCGATTTGCATGCGCGCGGGTGAGACGGCTTTATTTCTTTAAATTTAGCTAAATAAACGTTTAAAAAATATATTTCTTAGCTGACTTTATAGCACATGCGTTCCTGAGCTTAACCATTTCACAAAATGGTCAAATCTGCTGGATTTAAAAAAGTAGTTCGCCGATT
The DNA here is from genome assembly GCA_038048925.1 of Garcialebias charrua. NCBI lineage: Eukaryota > Metazoa > Chordata > Actinopteri > Cyprinodontiformes > Rivulidae > Garcialebias > Garcialebias charrua. The sequence goes on from JBBPBX010010357.1 coordinate 15,749, forward strand.
TGCATGCGCGCGGGTGAGACGGCTTTATTTCTTTAAATTTAGCTAAATAAACGCTTAAAAATATATATTTCTTAGCTGACTTTATAGCACAAGGGTTCCTGAGCTTAACCGTTTCACAAAATGGTCAAATCTGCTGGTTTATAAATTGTTTCGGTTTGACTTCCAAATTGGTCGTGTGCGCTACTAAAATAAATGATAAAAAATTGAATTTCATCTCAAATGTCTTAAGCAGCTAATAATTTGTAAATGACCACCAAATTACGCTCTGTAAGTTTCAAGAAAGTCCGCGGTGTGGTTTATGAGTTATCTTGCTAACAAAAACAGCAAACCTCACAGCTAACAGCTGTGCAGCTACATACAGCTAGCAGCTACATCCAGAGCAGGAGGCGGGCAGCGACAGAGTCAGTCCGACCAGAGGAGGCTTTTTTCGGACACATGAGCTAGAAATGGTCTGGAAGTGGCCCCCTAGCGGACAAAAGTGGTACTGCACTATTTTTTTGCCCAAAATGAAAAACGGCGAAATCAGAGCCAAAAATGGGTCTAAAAGTATGGGAAATAATCCATAAATAACACGCTTCTGTGTATAACACGCAGGACATTCAAATTAGCAAAAAAACTGTGTGTTATACACAGATGAATACGGTACCAGCTTTATTAGATGTTTGAGATTAAAAAAAACAATCTTTTATTAGCGGTTAGCTTCAGTTAGCTTCTGTTTTTAGCATTGGTTTTATTTCTGTTTACGTTATAAATAGCTTCAAAACCACTCGGTGTATATTTTTTCTGCTTACAGAGTGTAATTATAAGGCTTTAATGTACTAACTGTTGGCCTGGATGAAACATTTGAGATAAAATTTGATTTTTTTTTTATTCGTGTTTTGAGAGACTGACTCTTCTGTTAGCATTGGTTTTATTTCTGTTTACGTTATAAATAGCTTCGAAACCACTCGGTGTATATTATTTTCTGCTTACGGAGTGTAATTATAAGGCTTTAATGTACTAACTGTTGGCCTGGATGAAACATTTGAGATAAAATTTGATTTTTTTATACGTGTTTTGAGAGACGGACTCTTCTGTTAGCATTGGTTTTATTTCTGTTTACGTTATAAATAGCTTCGAAACCACTCGGTGTATATTTTTTTCTGCTTACGGAATGTAATTATAAGGCTTTAATGTACTAACTGTTGGCCTGGATGAAACATTTGAGATAAAATTTGATTTTTTATTTGTGTTTTGAGAGACGGACTCTTCTGTTAGCATTGGTTTTATTTTTGTTTACGTTATAAATAGCTTCGAAACCACTCAGTGTATATTTTTTCTGCTTACGGAATGTAATTATAAGGCTTTAATGTACTAACTGTTGGCCTGGATGAAACATTTGAGATAAAATTTGATTTTTTATTCGTGTTTTGAGAGACGGACTCTTCTGTTAGCATTCGTTTTATTTCCGTGTATATTTTAGCAAATAGCTAATAAACCACTCGGCTAATAAACCACTAACCCTTGTGCTATAATGTCAGCTATAATTTTTAGCAAACAAATAATTGTTTTTACCGTGTTAATCTTCTCAAAAGCCTTGCTGTGCGCTCCTGTGGCAGACATTTGCAGCAGAGCTAAACACTCGGTCCATATTGCCGGGTTGTCTCAGCGGTGACGTGTCACGTCAGCGGTGGATGACGCGTTACGTCGGCGGTGACGTAGGTGCGACCTATACACCGGTGCAACCTATTTCTGGATTTTTCCAGTTTATTGATAAAAATTGGACAATGCGACCTATACACAGGTGCAACCTATACAACGGAAAATACGGGTAATCACAGATTCTTATTTTTATAATAAAATACATAAAATCAACTGAATTTGTGATTATTTTTGGCTTATATATACAGTATATATGTGTGTGTTAATTGATTAGATGCCCTTTAAACATGAGAAAAGAACTCATACATTATTTTGGGGTAAATAAGAGACTGATTTTTCCTCTCTTAGTAGAGGTGGTGCCCACACACGGGTTATTTGCATATTACATGCATAATTTATGAGCTTAACACATAACTGATAATTAACAATATATTTACAACCCCATATCAAAGTCAAAGTCAAAGTCAACTTTATTGTCAGAACTACAATATGTACAGGACATACACAGGATTGAAATTGCGTTTCTTTCAGTCCCTCGGTGCAACAGTAACCATTTAAACACTAAAACACTGAAACATTTAATAAACATAAGCATAAAATAGTAAAAGTGTAACACTGTCCTGAGTTTTTGCATAGTAGTATAAAAGTATGAAAATTTACACCAACACTAAAACACTAAACATTTAATGAACATAAGCATAAAATGAAATAATAAAAGTGTAATACTGTCCTGAGTTTTTGCATAGTAGTATAAAAAGTATATCTATAAAATAAACTGAAGGTTCTAGCATTGACATTTGCAAAGAGTGGCAAAGCAGCATATGAGTTAATGTACACAGTATATGTATGAGGTAGTTGATGTTGGTATAGAGGCAAAGTGGCATATGCAGTAAAGCTTGGTTTATACCAGTGTTCCCCAAACCACGGCCCGCGGGCCGCATCCGGCCCGCCCCCACATTTGGTCCGGCCCCCAGAACAATAGTAAAAAAAAAAAAAAAAAATTTTTTTTTTTTTTTTTTTTACAAATGAATACATGTACAGTACTGTACGGTCACCAAGTACTTAGCCTATCCTAACACAGTTTTTAAAGATGAAGGAGTAAGTTGAATTGTCTCCCTTTCACATAAAGGGAGCTAGCTGGGTGGGGGTGGGAGGAGTGACGATATTCCAATGCGCAGCAACGCTTTCCTCAGCCCTCCTCATCTTGTATTCTCACAGACATAGTCTTGCGAGTTTTGGGTGCGGTGACACAGCACTCTCACGAGACTTTAGGACAGCAGTGGAGCTGTCGGTGCACAGTAAACATGGATGAAAACTAGCAAACAAGCAAACAAAAACTTATTATTTTCACACAGAGTGGGAGGAGGAGGATTTTTTAGTTTATTCTAATTCAAAGTATTTGCCTCATCTGTAATTCAAGCATCACCTGGCGTGGATGGAGAGTTCTGGAGTCTGCTCTCAGAAGAAAAGTATCCTTACATCCGAAGATGTGCTTTGAACTTAACAGCACTTTTTGGATCTACCTACCTGTGTGAGTCTGCTTTTTCACACATGAAAATCATCAAGTCCAAAAACAGATCCACAATGACTGATGATCATCTGGAGACCTGCCTGCGCCTCCCAACCACCTCATACTGCCCCGCGCCTCCTCCTCTCAGTGTCAGAAGTGCCACTAAGGTAGAGACACATTTATTTTATACAGCTTGCACCAGATGACACCATCCTGCTGCACAGAGCAGCTGCCTAGTTTTGATATTTAGGTTTTATTGAGGTTTGAAATAGTTGTTGGAGATTTGTAAATCTGCACCTTTGTAAGTCACTTTTTGTAAATAGTTAGTGTAAATGAGGGAGTTTTATATTGTTCAGTTCATTGTTTATTCGTTTCTTTAAAAAATATGGTGTGCTTTTCAAATATTGCGTCCTTTTACTTTGATAAAATACTTTAATTAAATAAAACTAGCAACACATTACGTTCTGTTTTATTTACTTTAAAGAAGTGAGGAGTAGGGAGATGAAAAATTTTGTTTTTTGATACTGAGACTGGACGAGTAGCTCTCGGCAAACTGCCGACTTCAAAAGTAACTCTTGGTTCAAAAAAGGTTGGGCACCCCTGATTTAGGCACTCCTGCAATCGTCACACTTTTTCCTGTTAAAAACTGACTCCGGCCCCCCACCAGAGAAGGGAAAAGTTATGTGGCCCTCACAGGAAAAAGTTTTGGGACCACTGGTTTATTCTAATGTCTTACGTCTTTTACCCCCCGTTGAGTGAAAACGGGTAGCGCAACTTCTGGCTGCGCTCACTTCTGTCTTGTACGTGGCCCCCAAGCAAAAATGCAAGACGTCTTGCAGTTCTGCTTGGGGGCCACGTACAAGAAGAGCTGTCACCGAGGGATCACAGCGGGAGTGCAGCCAGAAGTTGCGCAATGTTTGTTCACTCAACGGGGGGTAAAAGACGTAAGACAAGGAGTCTTGCGGAGTATAACCCAGCCTTAAGGCACATTGGGCATCCTTAAATAAGGCTGGTCAGAGAATACTGTATATGTATCAGCAGTAGTGTAGATATAAAAGTAGTGTAAATGTAAACAGTAGTAATAAATGTAAACAGTAGTAATAAATGTAAACAGTATTAATAAATGTAAACAGTGAATGTAAACAGTAGTATGTAAACAGTGAATGTAAACAGTAGTATGACTATAGGCAGTGATGTAATACAAACATTAGTGCAAATATGAGAAGTAGTGCAAACTGAATGAGCACATGACCGAGAGTTTAGTGAATAACCCGTTTGATGACACAGAGTCCAGTGTTAAAATCTTTGTGTTGTGTGGTAATGTGTGAGAAAGTTTTTTGTGTTAAGGCAGTTCAAATGGGAGGGGAGGCAGAGCAGGCAGAGTGTTTAGCATTCTGACTGCCTGATGAACAGAGCTGTCTCTCAGTCTGCTGGTTCGAGCCTGGAGACTCCTCAGTCTCCTCCCTGATGGCAGCAGTCTGAAGCAGCTGTGTAGTGGGTGTGTGGGATCACCTGCCATGCAGTGGGCTTTCCGAGTGAGGCGTTTGCTGTGTAAGTCCTGCAGTGAGGGGAAGGAGGTGCCGACGATCTTCTCAGCTGCTCTCACGATGCGCTGGAGGCTCTTGCGGCAGGATGCAGTACATGCACCAAACCACACAGTGATGCAGCTTGTCAGGACACTTTCTATGGCACCTCTGTAGAAGGTGCACATGATGGGGGTTGAAGCTCCAGCCCTTTTCAGCTTGCGGAGAAAGTAGAGACGCTGGTGAGCCTTCTTGGCCAGTGATGCAGTGTTCCTGCTCCAGGACAGGTCCTTTGAGACATGCACTCCCAGGAACTTGGTGCTGTCTACTCTCTCCACTGCGGTGCTGTTGATGGTCAGAGGGGCATGTTGGGCATCCCTCTTCCTGAAGTCCACAACAATCTCCTTTGTCTTCTCCACGTTGAGAGTGAGATTGTTGTGTCCGCACCACAAGGCCAAGCGGCTCACCTCGTTCCTGTAGTCCGTCTCATCGTTGTTGCTGATGAGACCTACCACTGTTGTGTCGTCCGCAAACTTGATGAAGTGGTTGGAGCTGTATGATGGTGTGCAGTCGTGTGTTAGCAGGGTGAATAGAAGGGGGCTCAGCACACATCCTTGTGGGGCCCCTGTGTTCAATGTGATGGTGCTAGATGTGTTACTCCCGACCCGTACTGTCTGTGGTCTCCCGGTCAGGAAGTCTAGCAGCCAGTTACACATTGAGGTGTTCAGCCCCAGACTGTCCAGTTTAAGGATGAGCTGTTGGAGAATGATGGTGTTGAATGCCGAGCTGAAGTCGATGAACAGCATTCAGCAGCATAACATGCTTATGCTGCTTATACATGCATACATCACCAAGTGCATTGTTGATGTAACCAACCTCAAAACCATCACTATTTACAGTGATGTTGCATCACAGCGTAGAGGTTGAGCTGTCACATGCTTATAACAGCATAAGAGTCCTTCGTGTCCAGATGTGTGAGAGCTATGTGGAGGGCAGAGGAGATGGCATTGTCGGTTGAGCGAGGTTGGTATGCAAATTGGAAGGGATCTAGGGAGGTAGGGAGGACAGATGTGATGCTTTTCATGACTAGCCGTTCAAAGCACTTCATCAGGATGGGGGTGAGTGCTACTGGGCGATAGTCATTGAGGCATGCGGGCGTTGCCTTCTTTGGGACAGGGATGATGGTGGTGGCTTTGAAACAGGTGGGGACGATGGCCTGGCTCAGTGAGATGTTAAAGATGTCCGTGAAGACCGCTGCGAGTTCCCCTGCACAGTCCTTCAGCACACGACCAGGTATGTTGTCAGGACCAGAGGCCTTCCGGGCGTTAATCTTGATGAATGATCGCCTTACGCTGTCTGAGGACAGCGCCAGCACCTGGCCATCAGGAGAGGGGGGAGTTTATGTGCAGGTGTGCTGTTACTTGCCTCAAACCGAGCAAAGAACTCATTCAGTTCATTCAGCGTAGAGGTTGAGCTGTCACAGGTCTGGGGGGATGGTTTGTAGTTTGTGATGGTCTGTATTCCCTGCCACAGACTGCGTGTATCCTTGCTGTCCTTGAAACGGTGAGCTATTTTCCTGGAATACTGCTTCTTGGCCTTTCTGATGCCCCGGGCCAGGTTCTTTCTGGCTGCCCTCAGGCCCACCTGATCTCCCGCTTTGAAGGCAGCATTCCTGGCTTTCAGGAGTCTGTAAACCTCAGCTGTCAGCCATGGCTTCTGATTAGCCCGAACAGTGATGGTTTTGAGGTTGGTTACATCATCAATGCACTTGGTGATGTATGAACATACAGTGTCTGAGTACTCCTGGAGACATGTGTTGTTGTTTGTGGTAGCAGCTTCTTTGAACATACCCCAATCTGTGGTGTCAAAACAGTCCTGGAGTGCCTCTGAAGACCCCTCTGGCCACACTCGTATCTGCTTGCGGACTGGTTTTGTGACTTTCACCAGTGGCCTGTATGCTGGCTTTAGCATAACACAGATATGGTCAGAAGCACCAATGTGGGGGAGGGGGAGGGCTCTGTAGGCATTTTTCATGGTGGTGTAAACTTGGTCCAGTGTGTTGTTTCCTCTTGTTGCAAAGTTTATGTTTCTGTATGTTTTTGGAAATACACTCTTTAAATCTGCATGGTTGAAATCACCAGCCGTGATGAGAAAAGCATCAGGATGGGCTGTTTGCTGCTCACTGATGTGCAGATATAGTTCATTCAGGGCCTCACCTCTAACTTTGCTGTTGGAGTTTGGAGGAATATATATAGCAACAATCATGACAACCTCAGCTGGAGCAACAACACCTCCAGCCTGATCAAGAAAGGTCATCAAAGACTCTACTTCCTCAGACGGCTGAGACGAGCTGGTCTGAGCAACCCAGTTTTCACCTCGTTCTACAGGTGTGCAGTGGAGAGCGTCCTGTGCTCCAGCATCAACGTGTGGCATGGAGGCTGCACAGTTGCAGAGAGGAAAGCTCTACAGAGAGTGGTGAAGGCTGCACAGAGGTCTGTCGGAGTCAGTCTCCCCACCATCACAGACATTTACACCTCCAGATGCAGGAAAAGAGCCACCTGCATCATGAAAGACCTCACTCACCCAGCACACTCACTCTTTGCCCCACTCCCCTCAGGACGGAGGTTGAGGAGCATCAAATGTAGAACCACTAGACTGAGGAACAGCTTCTACCCTGAGGCTGTTAGACTCATGAATAAATAAAAATAAAATAAAAATAAACACTGCAAAATATCACATCATGCTGATGCTGATCTGTTTTCTTGTTGCTGTGTTCATCTGTGACCATCTGCTCATACAGACTCATGTTCGTGCTGCTGTTTATAATGATGTTTTTCCACTACATTAGGGCTTAGTGTATTACTAGTTGATGTTTTTCTTAGTTAATTCTAGATGTTATTACTGTTTTTCTCTTGCATTTGTTGTTGGATGTAACTGGGACCCCGTGTACATAATCTCGTTTTCATCACATGTACCACATGCGGTGCAAATGACAATAAAGACTCTCTGACTCTGACTCTAAACTCCACTAAAGGTGAGCAGTGTTTGTAGACCACAGCAACATCACGACACCAGGCGTCCATCCATCCATTTTCGTCTGCTTATCCGGGGTCTGGTCGCGGGAGTAGCAGCCTAAGTAGGGAGCCCCAGACTTCCCTCTCCCCAGCCACTTGGAGCAGCTCCTCTGGGGGAATCCCAAGCAGTGTTGTTTTTGACAGCCATTTTGATTTTAGTTTTAGTCATAGTCTTATAGTTTAAAATACTTCTTAGTTTTAGTCTGTTTTAGTCATTTCTATATTTAATGGTTTTAGTTAAGATTTAATCAACAAAAACTTAAAAAATTTAAGTCTAGTTTTAGTCTTAAAAAAAAAACATATTAGTCTTTACAAATTAACTTGAGTACGTTTTTTTTTAACAGAAACTGTGAAATTACAGTTTGAGGAATTTTAATCCCATTTTGTGTGCACCTCCATCCCATGTAACAGCCATTTGTCCCAAGCTCTGTATGTAAAAATGATTCAAACTGAGGAGCAAACAGACCTTTCCTGTTTCTATTGTCTCTCCTGGAATGCAAATGCAAAATCATCTAGGTGACCTGCATTATTATGGAGATGTTTGACTCTGCTTCTTCTGGCCTTGGGACAAAGGGACAGAGCTTGGGACAAAGGGGTTGTTACATGCCCCCCAGACATATGTTGGCCTGCATTCTCCAAGTTTCACTAACAGTACTTGTATGTGATAATATAATACTGTATAATATAATAGAATTTATCTGACAATACTTTATGCAGTTATTATAAATCAAGTCAGGTGTTTTGTCGACCAGTCATCATCTCGAAGGGATAGATAGTTTTTATTTTATTTTATTTTTATTTTTATTTTATTTAATATCACGATGGTTACTGAACAACACGATAAAAATCCACTTTTTGGATGAGTTTTGTACCTGGATGTGACAAACGCTGAAATAACTTCATTTATTTACTCTCTGAAGAAAAAGAACGGCTTTTTCTCCTGTGAGTGGAGTCACGGCTGACGTCACACAGTGAGCTGACGCAACCAATCACAGAACTTGTAGTCGTAATGGGAGTTGTAGTTCTTTCCCTCTGACCTATCACAGTGTCTCTACACAGCCCCGACAACCAATCACAATACATAAACAAACGCCACGGCCATTTTGAACAGAAAGTAGCTATCAGTTAGCAAAAGTTTCCGGACTTTTCAACACATAAAAACGCTTATAAACAGAGCAGTAAAATTCTGAAATATAGCAAATCACATTCTACAGTTACACTAAGCTCAACGCTCAGCAACACAGCGATTCAACTGTCGAAAACAACGACGGACTCTCTCGGAACCGTCTCGAACCGTTCGGTCCACAGCAGATCCTGGACACACCAAACCACTGAGCAGAAAAAGTTTCTGACAGCATATGCTTGTTTACCCGCTTCAAATGCAATAACTACACAATAGCACTTCCTCGCAGTTTTATAAATGAGCTTATTAGGCAAAAAGTTGACGCGGAGGTCAAACGTGAATGCGCTATTCTGTGACAAGTCAGCAGTGAGTCCAAACACAACCAGAACCTGACCCACACACACAGCAGCCCAAACAGCTTCAAACAAGGACAGGATTTATAAAAAAAAATACATACATTCGGTTCTTCTCTTCTCTCACAGTTGGGTTAAATACAAAATAAGTCCATAAATCCTTTCTGGGCAAGTGGGCTTGCGGCCACCGACCGAGCCCCTTCGTGCAGCATGATCTTCCATGGTCCAGTTTGAAGAGGAAGTCACAGGAGAGCGCGCAGCGCGTGGCCGTGCTGCATCAACACCGCGGTGGTGGGCGTGACCAAACAGCTGACTTTCCGACACAATATAATTATGAGCAGAAATATAAATTATTGACGGACCACCGACTAACATTTTCGTTCAGTCCCGTCTCGTTAACGAAAACTCACACACATTTCGTCACCTTTTAATCATTAAAGAGCAATGTTTATTTAGTTACTGTCTCGTTATTGTCATGAAAAAAGGGGGCGTTGACGAAAAATTTAAGTTAACGTCACGTCAACAAAAACATCACTGATCCCAAGGCGTTCCCAGGCCAGCCGAGAAACATAGTCCCTCCAGCGTGTCCTGGGTCTTCCTCTGGGTCTCATGCCCAGAACACTTCACCAGGGAGGCGTCCAGGAGGCATCCTAACCAGATGCCCGAGCCACCTCAACTGGCTCCTCTCGATGTGGAGAAGCAGCGGCTCTACTCCGAGTCCCTCCCGGATGACTGAGCTTCTCACCCTATCTCTAAGGGAGAGTCCAGCCACCCTGCGGAGAAAACTCATTTCAGCCGCTTGTATCCGAGATCTTGTTCTTTCGGTCATAACCCAAAGCTCATGACCATAGATGAGGGTGGGAACGTAGATCGATCGGTAAATTGAGAGCTTTGCCTTTTGACTCAGCTCTCTCTTCACCACGACAGACCGGTACAGCGCCCGCTTCACTGCGGACGCTGCACCTATCCGCCTATCGATCTCACGCTCCAGTTTTCCCTCATTCGTGAACAAGAACCAGAGATACTTAAACTCCTCCACTTGGGGCAGGACCTCCTCCCCAGGCGTTGTTGATGTAAACACACAGCCCCCCTCTGCGTGTCTTACCTCCCTCGAGGGTTCGGACCGCTCTTTATCATGTTAGCCTCCCGAGCTGAACAGCATGGTCCGGAACGTTGTTGTTAAGCCACGTTTCCGTGAATACAAACACACAACAGTCTCTCACATTCTTTTGTGTCGTTCGTAGCAGGCGTATATAATCCAATTTGTTGTCCAAGGAGCGTACGTTAGCCAAAACCATGGATGGAATAGCCGGCTTGTGTGGGCTAGCTGGTAGCCTAGCTCTGATACCTCCGCGTTTACCCCGCTTCTGCTTCCTGTCACACCGCTTGTGGCGTTCCCACTGCGGGCGCGATGAAGGGAGGCTCGGTGCTGGCTTCAAGAGCAGGCCGCAGGCACGTAGCTGCTCCTCGAGCTCGCTGCTTATTTCCAGATGAGCGGTTTTTCCGACATCAAGCAGGAACTCAGAGAGTCAGAGAGTCTTTATTGTCATTTGCACCGCATGTGGTACATGTGATGAAAACGAGATTATGTACACGGGGTCCCAGTTACATCCAACAACAAATGCAAGAGAAAAACAGTAATAACATCTAGAATTAACTAAGAGAAACATCAACTAGTAATACACTAAGCCCTAATGTAGTGGAAAAACATCATTATAAACAGCAGCACGAACATGAGTCTGTATGAGCAGATGGTCACAGATGAACACAGCAACAAGAAAACAGATCAGCATCAGCATGATGTGATATTTTGCAGTGATTATTCTTATTATTTATTTATTCATGAGTCTAACAGCCTCAGGGTAGAAGCTGTTCCTCAGTCTAGTGGTTCTACATTTGATGCTCCTCAACCTCCGTCCTGAGGGGAGTGGGACAAAGAGTGAGTGTGCTGGGTGAGTGAGGTCTTTCATGATGCAGGTGGCTCTTTTCCTGCATCTGGAGGTGTAAATGTCTGTGATGGTGGGGAGACTGACTCCAACAGACTTCTGTGCAGCCTTCACCACTCTCTGTAGAGCTTTCCTCTCTTCAACTGTGCAGCCTCCATGCCACACATTGATGCTGGAGCACAGGATGCTCTCACGGCTCACTTGCTATACTTGCTCACGGCTATACTCACGGCTATACTTGCGTTCTTGAACACGTAGACAAGGCGAAGACGTGCCGGCAAAATCCACTACATTAGTTTCTGTCTGAAAGACTCAGAGCCTTGTACAAACTTTTAGAACATGTTCAGAATTCAAGCAACATTGAATTTCCTCTCAGAGTAACAGTCATGGTATAATCAACAAACCACACTGATAAAAATACCAATTATAAATAAAAAAAACCGATCCAACTCTGCCTATCTTTATTTCTAATGTGTTGTACAGCACATTAAATCCAGGACAGTTGGTACAAAGTGGGCCAAGGCGGTTATGATGTCAGTGGAACCACTCACCATCCCATAAAGATCATGGCCTGTCGTAGATTAAAGCACATGGCTGGAGGAGACGCCAAAGTCAGTACCATGCCCCAACCTCTCAGGACCTTTGTAACAATTTTTTTATTTTGTATTAATTATTGATGCGTTGATTAAAGTTCTCATCACTGCAACAGATTTCCATCATTTTGAACGAACATGGCCAGGACAGATTTTGTCATCTGTAAAATGAGGAGGGGACAAAAGGCACAGTGGCTCAGTTACTTGGTAGAGCTGTTGCCTCTCAGCGAGAACGTCTCCAGATCAGATCTTGACTGTTGACCTTTTTGGGTGGGTGGAGTTTGCATGTTCTCTTTGTGCTGTGTGGGTTTCCTCCTACAGACAGCAACATGCAATGTTAGGCTGATTGGTAACTCTAAATTGTCCCTGGGTGTGAGTGAGAGAGTGAACGGTTGCTTGTCTTGTTTGTCTCGATGTGTTCCTGTGATGGACTGGAGACCTGTCAAGCCAGTGTGTCCCCCGCCTCTCACACATTGATAGTTGGACATGGGCACCATTGACCCCCATGATCCAAAAAGGAAGAAGAAGGTAAAGCTAATGGATGGATGGATGGCTTGTTCCAAAATATTCTGTGAGGTTCTCCTCTAAACAGACATTTTCATCTGATGTTACTTCTGTTAAAGCTTCAAAATCATCATAAACGTGAACCTTATTTTCACCTTTACCTCACAGCACTTCATGGCACAAGAAAACAAACTTGATCTTCATCTACAGACTATACTATAGCAGATGTTTGTTTCTGATTGAACAATCCACTCATGCTAATGTGTAGCCTCCATATTTACTTCCTTAAACACAGCGTTATGCATGTGATGGTGTCGCTGCAGAACCAACCGTGGCCTGTTCACCATGGAGTCTGATGGGCACATTTAAATTTTAATCTGAATGACTGCACAGAAGCATCAGATCTAAGAATAACCTGCAGGGTGAACATACTCTTTGTTCTTTAGCTCTCTGTTTTTCTGTTGAATCATGAACTCCAAACTTAACTGAGAAAACTGAGGTTGCAGAGCTGCAGGGGCAGTTTGTCCTTGTGGTGAATCACAGGCAGGCTGGCTTCACCACACAGGAGCACTGTTTGCTACATCTCATGTAAGGAGGGTTAGCAGGATCCCTGCAGTCAGCAACCAGAAAAAAACATTAAGGTTGCTGCCCTGAGTGTGTGACAACCTGCTCGTTTCTCAGAGCTGCTTTCATTACTTTCTGTTCTCCCTTGGCCCCTCCCATCCTGCCACACTTAAAGACACACCCGGATCACGGCCGTGAACTCACCTGATTGGTCCGCTGTTCAAGCTCGTTTTCTCTTCCAGTTTGAAAGATGGCAGTTTTTCCTCAAGACATTCAACTAGCAACAACTGCCACGATTCCGCCGGCGTTGCATCCCTTGTTGGAACTATTAAACTTCATTCCGAGGCTGTGTAATCCCTTGCCTGTTCCGAATCTCTTCACTTCCTGCTAGAAGTACCATCACCCTGGACCGAAAAAAACAAAACAAAAAGGAAACATACGTCTACTCCTGTGCGCTCTCCGACGTGAATGCCGGAGATCCTGGAAGCGTGTGACATCACCCAGTTAATTGCTCATGACAAAAAAAACTAAACAAACAAAAAAACTGGATTCCTAATTCTACTTTATCTGACACTTTCACGAGACCTCTCTTGCTGTGGGGCAGTAAATATATGGGAGCCTTTACCTGTTTGATTGTGGAAGACAAGAAAAGACTTAAGAACTTTATTTTTATTTTTAAGGGGTTTGTGTTTATTTTGTTTATGGACATTTAAAGGAGACCACATATAGAATTAACTAGAATTAACTGTTTTTCTTAGTTAATTCTAGAAGTTATTAATGTTTTTCTCTTGCATTTGTTGTTGGATGTAACTGGGACCCCGTGTACATAATCTCGTTTTCATCACATGTACCACATGCGGTGCAAATGACAATAAAGACTCTCTGACTCTGACTCTGATATAGGTCTTTAAAATTTTTATGTTATGTCTGTGTGCTATCTTGACAATATTAATTCATTTTAATACACAAAATAATTCTTAGATAATCAATTATACCCTTTTTAATTCTGCCATTTTTAACTTTCGTTTTGAACGACCGGTTTCTGATACTGAGTTCTGAAGTCCACGCCCTTCAACGATCTGTTTACGCCCTCTGTAACAGCCAGTATCTGTAATGTGTTGTTGTTTTAAAATTAGCTCTTTTTTTATTACTCATTTGACTTACTGTTAGTGCTAGCTTAAGATAACTTACCGAAACCCGTCTGAGCGCGCCGCAATTTGCTGCTCCTTTTAGCATTAGACCACCCGAATCCGATGCTAATGTTAGCTTGTTCCTCTTCCGGTGTTCGCCAGCTCCGCTCGTTGCACGCGGAGATTTTGGGAGTTATCGCTGTTCCAGTCAAGACAACACAAAGTTCACCAAGTGTCTCCCGTAAATTAATCCGTAAGGAGAAGGTCCTCGCTGCTGCGAGGCTGCTGCGAGGCTGCAGCGAGGCTGTACAGTTGAAGCTCCGCTCCATCGCGCCAGAAGAGGGTCCCGTTGCCGCCGGTCCCTACGCCGGGGGTCTGCTCGTTTAATTTTTGCCGGCTGCGCGTTGGGAGCGATCGCAAATACACTAAAAATTGAACTAAAACATAAAAATAACAATTATACTTTATTTATAAAGCCATTTAAAAAACCACAGCTGCAACAAAGTGCTGTACACATGAAATTAAGAACATATAAACAAAAGATTAGATGAAATCATGAAAAACAACAGTCATGTGTTTAATACAGAAGTGGGTTGAGCCAGCGGTTGCTAGGTGAGGGGCTGGACTCAGGTTGTGATGGGTTGTCCTAGCGCTTGTGACGTCACAAGCGCGATTGATTTCAAAACGAAACCTAAATTATCACAGTAAAATTAATCTACTTAGAGTAAATAAACCACTGGGTGCATTTTTTTCGCCTTAGGACTGTTTTTTTATGAAATAAATACCCAAAGTTGAGTAAAAAAAACATTAAAAAGTGAATTTTGCATGTGTGGTCCCCTTTAAAAATACAAACCTAGAAAAAAAGAAGAAATTATGTAAATGATGTTTTGTTTGTTTTTTGTGTAAAAGAAAAAAAAAGAAGAAAGAAAGGGGAAATGTATATACAGGTAGTCCTCGACTTACGACGTAGATCCGTTTCTACGCGGCGGCGTAAACTGATTTTCGACGTAAGTCGAAATATACATACATACTGCACCATATACATGTACAGTACTGTATTACTAAGCACTTAGCCTATCCTAATACAGTACCCTGCATAATTATCAAAAAACACATACATTTGGGAGCCATAATGAAAGGAAAAAATAGTTAAGGCCTGCTGGGATACTGATGACGCCATATTTCTCCGTCCATCGGCCGTATTCTCCATTCGTTTACGACGTAAAACTGCCGTCCAGCTCGGCCCATCCTCCGTATTCTCTATTCTTTTACGACATAAAACCGCGTTCACAGTACAGTTTTGTTTTGTTTTTTTGAATGTCCAGAGGACCAGACTTCGCTTTTTTAGAGAGTACAGTGCAGAATTCCTCCGCCGCTACATGTACGACGTAAAACCGGAAACTGCGTAACTCTGCTTTTCAAAATAGTTTTTTTTAATGGGAGATGTGCCGTAACCACGAAACGTCGTAACGCGAGACCGTCGTAACCCGAGGACTACAGTATCTGTATATTTTTTGTCATTCAAGAAATTAAATGGTCAACACCATTAAAGTGGATGGTTCTTGTGTGACAGGTTAAAAAAAACAAACAAATACAAAATAAATTTAAATTAGTTAATCCTGTCAAGAGGGATACCTGGCTGGCACCCCTTTTTAATAAACAAACGTTTGTAAAACTGTCACATAAAAAATGGCACCCCAGATGGGACAGTTTTTTTGAATGACAACTGTATGGTGAGCACTGACAAATAAATAAATAAAAATAAAATAATAAAATAAAATATGAGCACAGAAGCAAACAAAATCGATCACCCTCCAATCACTTCCACCTCCCCAACGGTGATGACCCCTACACGCTCCACAGCATACTCTCTCCTGGACATGGAATTAACCGGGCTGAATTTGATGTTGGGTTCCCCTTTAGCACCACAGCCTCTTTCTCGAGCTCAACACTAGACACAGGCTGCACCTGAAGTTCCAGAAATGGAGTTAAAAACTGCCATGGAGGAAATAAAAGCCAGTGTTAAATGGGAGATGAGCAATATGAGAGACACAACAATAAAAAGTGTGGGAAAATTAATTCAAGTCCATGGACAAGAACAATATGACCACATGGATGCACAGTTGGAATACTTACTCTCACAAACAAAAGCCTCTCTTGGATGGAGACTGAAACACCATTAGTCTGAGCTACTAAAGGAGTTCAAATCCCTTCTCAACCCAGTTACAGCCAGCATCGCTGCTCAGCAAGAAGAGGTTTCCCGCTTGCAGGGGGATAATTCAGCATGTCAAATCACCATCAAATCTGTAACAGAAAAGATAGTCACAAAAATCCAACCATCAGACCACAGTAATGGATGACACTGTACAAACAATGTATCAGGGTGTACCAGAATCAATAACACTTACCAACAAACCCTGGTTGAGATATACTGTTCGGCTTGGTATAACAGAAGTCCGAATAGCACCAGGTGGCACCACTTTTTCAATAAACGGGAGTCGAGACTTGGGGAAAAGCCCTGTGAAATGTATGGAAAATTAGAAGACCCCTCTGATCCTCTACAATATCTGGAGCGGTGTGAGGATTATTTGGCTCTAAATTCTTTAACAGATGAGGAACTTATGGCTACATTAAGGAATGTGTTGCATGACACAGCCAGAGACTGGTGGGATGTAGCCAGATACAAGGGTCATACCTGGGTTGATTTTCAAAAGCAGTTTCAGGTTGCTTTTCTCTCTGAGGATTATGAGGACGAGTTGGCAGAACGAGTGAGGACCACAGTTCAAGGAGAGAATGAGAGCATCAGAGATTTCATATATATGTACCAATCTTAGTGCAGACGCTGGAAACCCCAGATTGAAAAGGAGGATATTGTCAAGTTGATCCCGAAAAACATAAATCCCACATTGGCCAGCCAGTTAAGGAGTAGCAGGGTAACAACTGTAGATGAACTTGTTCATCTGAGACAGCAGCTGGAGAGAGACCGAGACAATCAACAACAGTATGAACACAAAAAACAAGTCAAATTACCACGCCAGCTGAACATAGACCTCCTCACCATGACAACACAGTACGGCCAAGACAACCAAACTACAACCAGAAACACAAACAACGGATTCAGGAGGAGCAGTGTGGTTTTCGTGCTGGTCGTGGAACACTGGACCAGCTCTACACCCTCAGCAGGGTCCTGGAGGGCGCGTGGGAGTTTGCCCAACCAGTTTACATGTGCTTTGTGGACTTGGAAAAGGCATTCGACCGCGTCCCTCGGGGGGTTCTGTGGGGGGTACTCCGGGAGTATGGGGTACCAGGCCCATTGATATGGGCTGTTAGGTCCCTGTACGACCGGTGTCAGAGCTTGGTCCGCATTGCCGGCAGTAAGTCAGGCTCGTTTCCAGTGAGAGTTGGACTCCGCCAAGGTTGCCCTTTGTCACCGATTCTGTTCATAACTTTTATGGACAGAATTTCTAGGCGCAGCCAAGGTGTTGAGAGGATCCGTTTTGGTGGCCTTAGAATCGCTTCTCTGTTTTTTGCAGATGATGTGGTCCTATTGGCTTCATCAGATCGTGATCTACAGCTTTCGCTGGAGCGGTTTGCAGCCGAGTGTGATGCGGCCGGGATGAGGATCAGTTCCTCCAAATCCGAGGCCATGGTCTTGAGCCGGAAAAGGGTAGCATGCCCTCTCCGGGTCGGGGATGAGGTCCTGCCCCAAGTGGAGGAGTTTAAGTATCTCGGGGTCTTGTTCACGAATGAGGGAAAACTGGAGCGTGAGATCGATAGGCGGATAGGTGCAGCATCCGCAGTGAAGCGGCGCTGTACCGGTCTGTCGTGAAGAGAGAGCTGAGTCGAAAGGCAAAGCTCTCAATTTACCGATTGTTATGCACCCTGGGGGTTTTAGAAGTTTAAACATCCTTGTTTTTTATGTATCATGGCTGCAAACTGCTGCA
Source organism: Garcialebias charrua (assembly GCA_038048925.1). Classification (NCBI taxonomy): domain Eukaryota; kingdom Metazoa; phylum Chordata; class Actinopteri; order Cyprinodontiformes; family Rivulidae; genus Garcialebias; species Garcialebias charrua. The sequence goes on from JBBPBX010010357.1 coordinate 33,654, forward strand.
GCCTGCTGGTTCAATAAAGCACTAACCTTTTTTTTTATTACTCAGCCTGCTTCACTCAAGCTTGATTGGGCAGAGCTGCTGTTCACCTGCAGGTCCAGCCTATAAAGCTGACATGCTGTGTTTGGTGCAGGGTGGAGACTCGTTGTACCTAGACTGGCTTGAGGAACGAGTGGTGGCTTATTGAAGTCTTCTGGATGGTGTGAAACTCAGCTGAGGGTTCACTGGAACTGCTGAGGACACTGTCAGGTAATCTAACAATTCTGAGAGATCTCCACCCTCTCAGATTGTTGTTGTTTGCTCCTGTTGGAGCTGAAATAGGCCCTTAAGGCCTGGCACTGGTTTCAGGACTAGATGCTAAAAGCAAGAGTTGTGAGTGTTTAAGCTCTAGAGAGTTTGTGTGACTCTAGCTTAAATAGAGTGTGGTTTTTAGGACTGCTGTACTCTGGTTGACTCTTCTTTTTTGTCAGATGCTGAAGGGAAGCGTCTGAGCAGCTGCCCAGGAGGGGGACAGCTAAGGTGGAACAGAGTGAGAGACTGTTTCCCTTTTTTTTCTCCATTTGTTTGATACTTTTGACTGTGTGGGTGTCGGTAGTTCAGTTATCGCTTTTCTTTCATTTAGAGGTATTTTTGGTTAGGTAGATCGTCACCTGGGAAGGCACGACGGTCCTGTATAGGATTGGGTCGGCTTGGGTGGCGTTTTGTTCATTTCCGCCGCACCCACTTGTCCCACAATCCTTTGAACTTTCTCTTTTTAATTTATTTTTGTTTCTTTAAGGACGCTGAGCAGGAGAAGGCGCTCCAGACGGGTGGGAGAAGCCTGAGAGGACCCTGACCGCCTGGAGGCTCTTAGTTTTAGTTAATAAAACATCATTTAAACCTTTTTCTTGTGTCCAGTGTCCTTTAAGTATGTTTTGGCCCTCATACGGTCGTAACATATTTATTGGATGGCTCGTCCGGGATATGATATTAATTAACTTAATGAGCTAGGTTAGTGGTTGTCAGTTTTTTCTTAAATCACATTTGGGGGCTTGTCTTATGAGCTAATTTGTCTTTAGTGTTTTAAACGCTGCTAATCAGTGCGTTTTTGTGGGATTGAGCACCTGTTATGCTCTGTGGTATTTTTAGTAGTCTACTGCTTAAAGAGGTTGGCTCTGTTTTGCATTACTTACTAAAAGCTGCGACTGTTGTCTAAAATATTTTGGGCTGTATTTTAGGCTAGTCATATTCTAGTGGTTTATCCACTTAATTTTTGGATCGGCTGTACTGATTGAGTTGAGCGCTCTCAGGTGCGCAGCTGACGTACCTGATGGTGTTTGGTTGGTTGGACAGTTCTGCTGTTCACATTTATTTGAGGGCTTGTCAAATAGGTCCTGTAAACTTTTGTCACCTCAAGTTTGAAGGAATTGACTTCAGCAGTTGGAAGCTGGCTGAAGCTTCTCATTGGTGCTGATTGTGAGTACTATCAGTTGTGTATGTGTATGCTGCTGTTGCTTGTGACACGTTCAATGGCAGTGTATTTTGGTTCACTGTGAGCTGTGTGCTGAACACTTGATGGTGAGCTGTTTGAGTAAGCTGTTTAAAAACAAAGAAAAACTGTTTACTGTTTTTGCTCAACATGGCTTTTAATTTAAAAAGATTTCTTGAACATCCCACAGTGCAGGTCTTTACAGACTGCACAAGAGAACAAAAGCTAAGTGTAGCAAAACATTTTAAGATTGACATCAGAAAATATGCTGATGATGAATGGTTGGGTTGTGAACTGTTTTGTGACTTAAGTCAGCTTGGGGTATTCCCAGAGATAAATGAGCAACTGCGTTTGAGAGAAAAGGAGGAAGAAAGAGAACGTTTGATTGCCATGGAGAGAAAGAAGCTTGAAGAGGAGCGAGCTGCTCTTGAGCAAGAGAGAACTGCTTTAGTAGAAAAACAAGAGCGTGAACTATTGTTTTTGAGAAAGCAGGTACAAGAGAGACAGCTCGCACACCAAGCTTTTCTGAAAAAACAAGAAGAAGAACGACAAAGACTTTATGCTGCTCTTGAAGAGGAGAAACGTCTTCTGGACCAAGAGTTGCAGAGAGAATTGAGAGAGTTGGAGCAAGAACGATTGGAGTCGCAGAGAGAAATAAAACTCAAAGCTGAACGGGAAAAGCAACGTTCGTGTGCCACTGTGTGTCATCCAAAGGTGACACCAGAGCCTTTCATTCAAGCAGGTGTGCCTCTCTTACATCTACAGGAGATGGCGCCAGAAGAACATCGACTGGAGGAGAATGAGGATGTCAATTTGGGTGATATTCTTTTCTTGTTTTTTGAATCTGACTTAATCCCAGTGAAGTCAGATGGGGATTTGAAAAACTTGGAAGAAGAGAAAGACAACATTGACATGAGTGATAGTTTTTTATTGTTATTCGACACTGAACAAATTCCAGTTCAGTCAGATGAGAACATAAAAAACTTTGATGAGCTGAAGGAACATCACACTGACCTGAGTGAATGTTTTTTATTTAGCTCTGAAGCAGAAGAAATCCCAGTGAGCTTAACTGAGGATCCAGAAAAAACAATTCCACTTGTTTCTTTGTTTTCTCTTTTAGCTCCTGCAGAGAACAATGAGGGAGATGATGATGTTGACTTTAGTGACAGTTTTTTATTGTTATATAAAACTAATCAACTCTCATCCAAGTCAGGACGTGAAGAGCATGAGGACCTGAAGAACTCAAAAGAGGTGAAGTCCCACGTGGAATACATAAGTTCTCCTGTTTCTTTGTGTCCTGTTCAAGCCTCTGCAGGAAACGAGAGAGTGATGGACAATATGCGACCATTGACTGGAAGTGCAGCAGAAAATACATTTTCACTGTCTGTGAGATATGAGGTGCTGCAGCCTTATGTTGAACGTGCTGTATATGAATCTGTGTTTTTTAACTGTCTTTGCTGTGTTTACAGTGTGGCAGAAAACAGCTGTTGCAACTGACGCAGGGATGCTGTCCGGTGCAGACAATGAGGAGGACAGATTCCCCCTGACTGTCATGACAAATATCCAGTCTTACACTGATATCATGAAACATGATGTTGGTATTTGTTTGGTGCTAAACAAAAGGCTTACAGAGTAGACGGAGATAAGCGTCGTCTGTTTGGCTTCCAAACATTCTGAGATACCACAATGTTTTTGTTGGGAGAGGAGTGCTATGTCTATAGGTGACATCTGCACGTTCTCCCCCAACAAAACTCTGGCGGTGGGGATGTTATGCACCCTGGGGGTTTTAGAAGTTTAAACATCCTTGTTTTTTATGTATCATGGCTGCAAACTGTTGCAACCTGCTGGTTCAATAAAGCACTAACCTTTTTTTTATTACTCAGCCTGCTTCACTCAAGCTTGATTGGGCAGAGCTGCTGTTCACCTGCAGGTCCATCCTATAAAGCTGACATGCTGTGTTTGGTGCAGGGTGGAGACTCGTTGTACCTAGACTGGCTTGAGGAACGAGTGGTGGCTTATTGAAGTCTTCTGGATGGTGTGAAACTCAGCTGAGGGTTCACTGGAACTGCTGAGGACACTGTCAGGTAATCTAACAATTCTGAGAGATCTCCACCCTCTCAGATTGTTGTTGTTTGCTCCTGTTGGAGCTGAAATAGGCCCTTAAGGCCTGGCACTGGTTTCAGGACTAGATGCTAAAAGCAAGAGTTGTGAGTGTTTAAGCTCTAGAGAGTTTGTGTGACTCTAGCTTAAAATAGAGTGTGGTTTTGGACTGCTGTACTCTGGTTGACTCTTCTTTTTTGTCAGATGCTGAAGGGAAGCGTCTGAGCAGCTGCCCAGGAGGGGGACAGCTAAGGTGGAACAGAGTGAGAGACTGTTTCCCTTTTTTTCCATTTGTTTGATACTTTTGACTGTGTGGGTGTCGGTAGTTCAGTTATCGCTTTTCTTTCATTTAGAGGTATTTTTGGTTAGGTAGATCGTCACCTGGGAAGGCACGACGGTCCTGTATAGGATTGGGTCGGCTTGGGTGGCGTTTTGTTCATTTCCGCCGCACCCACTTGTCCCACAATCCTTTGAACTTTCTCTTTTTAATTTATTTTTGTTTCTTTAAGGACGCTGAGCAGGAGAAGGCGCTCCAGACGGGTGGGAGAAGCCTGAGAGGACCCTGACCGCCTGGAGGCTCTTAGTTTTAGTTAATAAAACATCATTTAAACCTTTTTCTTGTGTCCAGTGTCCTTTAAGTATGTTTTGGCCCTCATACGGTCGTAACACCGATCGATCTACGTTCCCACCCTCATCTATGGTCATGAGCTTTGGGTTGTGACCGAAAGAACGAGATCTCGGATACAAGCGGCTGAAATGAGTTTTCTCCGCAGGGTGTCTGGACTCTCCCTTAGAGATAGGGTGAGAAGCTCAGTCATCCGGGAGGGACTCGGAGTAGAGCCGTTGCTTCTCCACATCGAGAGGAGCCAGTTGAGGTGGCTCGGGCATCTGGTTAGGATGCCTCCTGGACGCCTCCCTGGGGAGGTGTTCCGGGCATGTCCCACCGGGAGGAGGCCCAGAGGAAGACCCAGGACACGCTGGAGGGACTATGTTTCTCGGCTGGCCTGGGAACGCCTTGGGATTCCCCCAGAGGAGCTGCTCCATGTGGCTGGGGAGAGGGAAGTCTGGGCCTCCCTACTTAGGCTGCTACCCCCGCGACCCGACCCCGGATAAGCGGACGAAAATGGATGGATGGATGGAAACAACCTGCTTGTTTCTCATAGCTGCTTTCATTACTTTCTGTTCTCCCTTGGCCCCTCCCGTCCTGCCACACTTAAAGACACACCCGGATCACGGCTGTAAACTCACCTGATTGGTCCGTTGTTCAAGCTTGTTTTCTCTTCCAGTTTGAAAGGTGGCAGTTTTTCTCCAGACATTGAACTAGCAACAACTGCCACGATTCCACCAGTGTTGCGTCCCTGGTTGGAACTATTAAACTTAATTCCGAGGCTGTGTAATCCCTTGCCTGTTCCAAATCTCGGGACAGTGTTACACTCTTACTATTTTATGCTTATGTTTATTAAAAGGTTTAGTGTTTAGACGGTTACTGTTGCACCGAGGGACTGAGAGAAACACAATTTCGGTCCTGTGTATGTCCTGTACATATTGCAGTTCTGACAATAAAGTTGACTTTGACTTTGATTTTTGAAATCCCTTCACTTCCTGCTAGAAGTACCATCACCGTGTACCAAAAAAACAAAACAAAAAGGAAACGTACGTCTACTCCTGTGCGCTCTCCGACGTGAATGCCGGAGATCCTGGAAGCTTGTGATATCACTCAGTTAATTGCTCATGACAAAAAAAAACTGATCCGAACAAAACAAAAAACCTATGGATTCCTGATTCTGTTTTATCTGACACTTTCACGAGACCTCTCTTGCTGTGGAGCAGTAAATAATAATAATATTACGGGGGCGGCCGTGGCGTAGTGGTAATGGCAGTCGTCCCCCGATCGGAAGGTTGGCGGTTCGAATCCCGGTTCCCCACACCATGTGTCGTTGTGTCCTTGGGCAAGACACTTAACCCCGAGTTGCTCCCGGTAGGACTGGAAAGCACCTTGCATGGTAGTCTGCCGCTACCGGTGTATGAATGTGTGTAGCATTCAATGTGTGTAGCACTTTGAGATTTTCACTAATGAAAAGTGCGTTATAAATTGAATTCATTATTATTATTATTAATAATAACAACTTTGATTTATAACGCACTTTACATCAGTAACAGATACCAAAGTGCTACAATGTATGAACATTAAATAACAAGAAGAAAATCAAAACAAAATGCAGATAAAATACTCAAATAAAAATTTGGTGCAATAAAAACAAAAGCACAATTCAATTAATTAAAAATCTTGATAAAAAGAAAGGTTTTAAGACCTTTTTTAAAACATGTCACGGTCTGTGTGGCCCTCAGATATGAGCGCAGGGCCTTCCACAGCCGAGGGGCAGCGCAGGAGAAAGCTAGGTCTCCCATTGTGCGAGACCGAGACCTGGGAGTGAGAAGAAGATGGGTGTTGGAAGAGCGGAGAGAGCTGGAAGGACAGCGAGGGGTGAGAAGTTCTTTTAAATAAGATGGCACATTACCATACAGGCACTGAAAGGTGAACAGATAAATTTTGTAAGTGATCCGGCCAGAAACGGGAAGCCAGTGTAGTGAACGGAGTACAGGAGTGATGTGCTCATGCTTACGCACTCTCATCAGGACCCTGGCAGCGCTGTTTTGGACATACTGTAGTTTTTGTATGTTCTTGCCAGGAATCCCGAAGAGAAGTGCATTGCAGTAATCCAGTCTGGAGGAGACAAAAGCATGGACGAGCTTTTCTGCATCAGTGATGGACATTGTGTCTGTGGAATAGTCTGCCTGAGAACCTGAGGGCTGCAGAGAATGTTGTTGTTTTTAAGAGCAGGCTCAAGACCCATCTTTTTAACTGCATTTCATGAACTGGTTCATCTCTGTTCACTCTATACATTTTCCATACTACTGTATTTAATTTGATTGATTGATTTTATTTATTTTGTGTGTGTCGTTTGCTTTAATTTTGTGAGTTTATTGTTTTATAATTCTGTACAGCACTTTGAGCTGCTTTTAGTATGAAGGGTGCTTTATAAATAAAATGGATTGATTGGATTGATTGATTGACATTGTAGACCGAAGCTTTGCGATATTTTGAAGATGAAAAAAAGAAGTTTTACAGAGATGCTTCACATGACTTTCAAAGGTGAGTTGTGGATCAAAAATAACACCAAGATTGGTGACGGTACAGGAAAGGGAAATTTTCTGGCCAGAGAAAGTGATACTGAGGATTTTTTGTTGTTGAATTTGATGTGAAGTACCAATTTGAATTGCTTCTGTTTTCGAACTGTTAAGGTGAAGGAAATTTTGCTTAATCCATGCCTTTATCTCCAGACACGCTGTGAGCATGGAAAGAGAAGTAAGTGGAGAAAATGGAGAAGCTGAAGAAGATGATGTAGATGTAGATGTAGATGGGGTCTCAAACACATTGCCACCCAGTTTAAGATACAGCTGAGTATCATCAGCATAGCAATGGAATGAGACCCCATAGCTGCTGATAATACACCCAAGTGATACCATGTACAAGTTAAAAATGAGGGGTCCCAGAACTGATCCCTGGAGCACACCACAAGAAACAGGATGGCTAAATGACTTGGCACGCCCAATGGAGACAAACTCTGTTCTGTCTGTCAGGTATGATTGGAGGCCACTCCAGGGCAGTGCCAGTAAGTCCTGCAAAATGCTGTAAACGTTGGAGCAGAATATAATGATCAACCGTATCAAAGGCTGCCGAAAGATCAAGAAGAATAAGGAGAGAGGAGGAACCACGGTCTGCAGTGACCAACAGGTCATTTGTGACCCGGACAAGAGCTGTTTCAGTGCTATGAGCTGTCCGAAAACCTGATTGAAATTTGTCCAGTATATTATTGCCATGTAGATGTTCTTGTAGATGAACTGAGACTAATTTCTCCAAAACTTTAGCGAGGAAGGGAAGGTTGGAAATGGGTCTGTAATTTGCCAGGTCATGAGGATCGAGGGTAGGTTTTTTAAGAAGGGGTTTAATTATACAGGTAGATGACTTCAAGACAGGGGAAATATGACCAGAATGGAGAGATTGATGAAATATATAGGAGCCTTTACCTATTTGATTGTGGAAGAAGAGAAAAGACTTAAGGACTTTTTTTTAAAAAGGGATTTGTGTTTACCGGTATTTTGTTTATGGACATTTAAAAATACAAACCTGGGGAAAAAAAAGACAACATTATGTGGCTATTTTTTGTTTTTTGTGTAAAAGAAAAAAAAGAAATAGAAAGAAGGGGGAAATGTATATACAGGTACATTTTTTGTCATTCAAGAAATTAAATGGTCAACACCATTAAAGTGGATGGTTCTTGTGTGACAGGTTAAAAAAAAGAAACAAATACAAAAGTAATTTTTTTTCTCCCCATTTGTCCTGTTCGGCATTGATGGCACTCAGAATTATTGTCTGAGTGTCGAGGTGATACCCAACAGATTTACTTTCACAAGCAGAGCATTATGGCTGGTCTCAATGCTCCACTTGATGTATAAATAAAACTTTATTAGAATTTGCTTTGGGTTTGTTTAAGATGTAAAGGACACTGGGATGAAAAAACAAAAAAGAAGGCTAAAAAAGTGAGAGAAAGGGCAAAAGAGAAAGAAGGCAATAGAACTGTGGTTGGCTGATCTGAAAAAAGGCTCATGGACTAATCTCACCGCCTGGACCTCAAATGTAAATTGTCTTAACTGTGCTTGCTGGTAGAGTTTTTGGATGTCTCAAATCGTGTCCCAATAGACAAGATGTGAAATATATTTTTTTGTAATACCACTATCTACCCTCATGGTTCTTCTCCCCTTTTCATATCTAAGATTATCATTCTGATAAGGAATGAGATGGCCGTGCTGATAATCAGCTGCAGCTTCGTACACTTAGTCCATCTTTTGGACGACTGTGCGTACATGTTCCCGTTGTACCTTGGTGCAATGTCAATAAAGATACTGTATTCTGATTCTGTTATCATGTGATCTGTGAACAAAGTAAATGCTGTGTTTTATAGGGTTGTGACATATGCCTGTCAGACTTTAGGTAAGACTAATACTTTTATAGATGGGGCAAGCACACTTGTTTTTGCTCACTGGGTGTCACTTGTTCCAACAAGGGTGGCCGGTGTTTAAGAATGTGCACATGACCATGTGTGTAGATTGTTTATATTTGGGCTAATCAGAACAGTATCCATTACCCTGAAGTAGTAAAATGTTTTTAATGATGTCCACTGTAAGTCATTAAAATGTCTCTAACAGCAGGTGTGTTTGACCCTCCACAGACCTGGCAGAATAACATGATGAAGACATCTGATCCCAAAGTCAAGTTCTTTGACGGAGAAGACTTCACCTGCGTGACATTCCAGCCCGACCTGTCCAAGTTCAAAATGGAGAAACTCGACAGGGACATTGTAGCACTTCTCACCCGCAGAGCCTATGATGTAGCGGGCTCCTGCAAAGGAGTTAAAGTCTCTCTGAACAGCAAAAAGTTACCTGTGAGTCTGTCTCTTTCTCCACACCACACATCTGTTTCTTTCTTTCTGGTAGTCCTGTTTGTTGTAAGATTTACCTTCAGGGTGGGTGAACGACTTGAACCTGCGGTTCTCATCTTTTTACTTTACTGGTTTTACTTTTCTCTTTTTACTTTACTGGTTTTAGTTTTCTCTATGGGTTCACAGTTAAGGCACCGGCAAAGCTCAGCGTCCTGCCTGTACGCCACTCTACGCGCGCATTCTGTGCGCACGCGTTCGCTGGCACAGCTCTGCTTTTCGTTCTCACGTTAAATGCTCGCGTTTTCGCTCCAAATCCTTGTTGTAATTTGAGCAGCTGCGTGCAGAGGGGACAAACTGAGGTCGCTGATTGTTCACTTGCTGACACGCCTACTGAAATGATTGGCAGCTCGAGTGGGACAGCAGCTGGCAGCTGGCAGCTGCGGTCGCTCGGCTGCGGTCGAGCGGTCTTTCTATCAGAGTCAGAGTCAGAGAGTCTTTATTGTCATTTGCACCGCATGTGGTACATGTGATGAAAACGAGATTATGTACACGGGGTCCCAGTTACATCCAACAACAAATGCAAGAGAAAAAAAGAAAAAAAAGAACAGTAATAACATCTAGAATTAACTAAGAAAAACATCAACTAGTAATACACTAAGCCCTAATGTAGTGGAAAAACATCATTATAAACAGCAGCACGAACATGAGTCTGTATGAGCAGATGGTCACAGATGAACACAGATGAACACAGCAACAAGAAAACAGATCAGCATCAGCATGATGTGATATTTTGCAGTGTTTATTCTTATTATTTATTTATTCATGAGTCTAACAGCCTCAGGGTAGAAGCTGTTCCTCAGTCTAGTGGTTCTACATTTGATGCTCCTCAACCTCCGTCCTGAGGGGAGTGGGGCAAAGAGTGAGTGTGCTGGGTGAGTGAGGTCTTTCATGATGCAGGTGGCTCTTTTCCTGCATCTGGAGGTGTAAATGTCTGTGATGGTGGGGAGACTGACTCCAACAGACTTCTGTGCAGCCTTCACCACTCTCTGTAGAGCTTTCCTCTCTTCAACTGTGCAGCCTCCATGCCACACGTTGATGCTGGAGCACAGGACGCTCTCCACTGCACACCTGTAGAAGGAGGTGAGGACTGGGCTGCTCAGACCAGCTCGTCTCAGCCGTCTGAGGAAGTAGAGTCTCTGATGACCTTTCTTGATCAGGCTGGTGGTGTTGTTGCTCCAGCTGAGGTTATCATTCAAGTGTACACCCAAGTATTTGTAGCTGGAGACCACCTCCACCGCAGATCCACCTATGTTCAGTGGGGCGTGGGTGTCTATCACTTTATATGTTAATAAAAACTTCTAAAAAATAAAAATAAAAACAGGGAGCGCTTTTCCTGCAGCCCACAGCCCACCAGGAAATATTTAAAACCTTGCGCAGCCAGGTAGGACCTGAATTCATTCATTTCAGTCATGGAGTGAACGGAGGATGAAGCGATTACTTGACTTTTGGCAAAAAAACAAAACAAAAGTCCTGATCAGCGATGAAGAAGGGGAATTTAATTCATTTGTGTAACATACACAACAGTCCGGCACCGGGGAAGTTTATGGTGAGACAACGCGCATTGCGTACGCGGTCGTAAAAAAAGAGCTTTGCGCGTTCGTGCCCTGCAAGGCTACACTTGTGCCTCTGCGTACGTACGTCGTACAGAGGCGTGCTCTTGTACGCTGAGCTCTACCGGAGGCTTTAAAGTCACTACTGTTAGACTTCAGATGAACCTGTTTAACAAAGAATCATATCAGGGCTTCATATGCGGCTGTCACTTTTTACGTTTATTGCAAACTAATCTGATTTCTACATAGATACATAGGTAGATGCTAAAAGTAGCAAAGTACTATATGGATGCTAAAAGTAGCAAAGTACTATATGGATGTTAAAAGTAGCAACGTACTAGCTAGATGATAAAAGTAACAAAGTACTAGATGGATGCTAAAAGTAGCAAAATACTAGCTATATGCTAAAAGTAACAAAGTACTAGATGGATGCTAAAAGTAGCAAAGTACTAGATGGATGCTAAAAGTAGCAACGTACTAGCTATATGCTAAAAGTAGCAAAGTACTAGATGGATGCTAAAAGTAGCAAAGTATTAGCTATATATGCTAAAAGTAGCAAAGTACTAGCTAGATGCTAAAAGTAGCAAAGTACTAGCTATATGTTAAAAGTAGCAAAATATTAGCTAGATGCTAAAAGTAGCAAAGTACTAGCTAGATGCCTAATGTAGCAATGTACTAACTAAATGTAGCAAGATACTAGCTAGATGCTAAAAGGAGCTAAAGACTAGTTAAAAAAACGCTTAAGCAAAAAGAACAAAAAAAGTAAAGCCAGCAGTCCGAAACAGATTTCAAAGAGAGCAATGGTTCTGGTGTATGTGTGCGTGTACGTGTGTGGAGAAAAATGCTCTTATGTTGTTTACTCAAAAAGAACCATACTCACTGTCCGGAGAACATTTTGAACCAGGATTTTACTTGCAAGATCAGGTTTTCAGGACAGGTTACGTAAATATCCATAAATTACACATGAATACTAGTCACAAGAATCTGTCTCGATCTGCCTTCTCCATTTCTTTTATATCCTTATCAGTTCAGCAGAGTTCACAGAGCTCAGGCGTCCTCGGAGCTAGCTCAACCAGTTCTCTCTGTTAACCCAAACATATGGTTCATGGGCAGAGATAAGATGGTGTCTTGGGAAACCGTTTTTTTGGGCTTCATGTTCTCAGCCATAGGAATAATAATAATAATAATAATGAATTTAATTTGTAACGCACTTTTCATTAACAAAAATCTCAAAGTGCTAAATAATAAATACATCCATAAACTTTGACCAAAAATTCTGTGTGTGTGTGTGTGTGCACGCACGCTTGTGTGGGTATGTGCTTTCATGTGTGTGTGTACGTGTGTGTGTGTGCATGGGCTTTATGAGAGTGTTATGGAATTTTAAGTGTTTTCTGTCTTGTAGTTTCTGGGCTTCCTTGTTTTGTTTTTTCTGTAGCTGAAGTAGGGCTGGGCCATATCATATCGTTCACGATAATACCGGTAAAAAAAGCTTGCTTGGGAAAATAAATTATATCATGATATACTAATTTCAAGACGTAAATATGTCAGTGTTTCCCATCCCGTTAACAGAACCAAGCACGCCGAGCTACCGAACCGAACTGTGCACCCCTCGATCCACCTGTCTGTACTGGCATAACGCTAATTAACTGCAAGCAATACTAGCTAGCTAAAAACAAAACAAGCGGCTCAAGTGTGACTCTCCACCCATCTCTAAACTGCAGGTACCGACAGTGCGCTTCTCGGCTGTCAATGCGGGCGCAGCTCGGTTGGGTCCC
>JBBPBX010010358.1:0-28932 GCA_038048925.1 Garcialebias charrua
AAATAGTAAAACACCACAGGTGACATTTAGTATATAAAATTATTAATTTTTATAAGCAAATTAAAAATAAATGTAGCCATCAGAGTCCAATACTGTACAATAACCTGCGCTGGCAACCTAACTCCACAAACAAACAAAGAAAGAAAAAAAACTAACCAGTTGCCACTTTTAGAATAAACAGTCAGCTGAAGGCTTTTATCACAAACAGCCATCTAAAATTTGAGAGGCATATCAGTCAGAAATGCAAATAGACATTAGATAAAGGGCTTTCAATTATTTAAAACTTACCTGAGCAAGCCTGCTTGAGTCACTGACCGCATGGCTCATTTTCCAGACAAAAACAAAAAACAGGAAGTCTGATCGGTAGGTAGGGTTGGACGTATCCAGGGCGGTGAAATCTGCGCCCAGCCTCTTTCCATTGTTTTGTAACGTCGTGGAATAACTGCGAATGCGCCATTTATAACAAGAGTCTATGGATAAGATCCATGCGCCGCCAAAACAGGAAATGCGTCACCAATCAGAAAACGTTTTTTGAAACAAACAATATAACTCATCATTACTCATAAAATATTTATACTACACAACTAAAAACATATATGCATATATTTCGAAATATTTTTATTTTATTATTTCATTTTTATTAAATTTTTTGTCTTCAATGTAAAATGGTCCAGAAGTTCCAGTGGGGCGGCGCCCTAGCACCTCCTATTGGCCGGCTGCCCCTGGCTGGGAGTCTGACCTTGAAAAAGGAGTTGGTCAAATTTCTGCAGCAAGACACTTCTGGAGAATTTTCATCATTAAAACAAGAAACTACATTTTACTTCTAAACATTTTAAATACAGCTGGTCCACTTTGTGTTTGAAAACTGAAAGTTATGCACCATAACTCATGTTCCCTGAAGGAAGGGAACGAGGTGCAACATACTTGCTATGGGAATTGTGCCCCGATTACCTGAAGGAATATACTCACGCCTTAACGGCTAGGGGCGTCACTGCCGCGCCAGAGGCCCCGCCCTCTGGGTACTTAAGCGGCTTGCGCCCCTCCATCTTTCTCCAAAGTTGCACTTCACCGAGCTTTCAGCATTGAAAAGGGCCAGCTATGTTGCACCTCGTTCCCTTCCTTCAGGGAACATGAGTTATGGTGCATAACTTTCAGTTCCCTTTCAGTTGGTCTCTCGGTGCAACATACTTGCTATGGGAACGTAATCCATTCACGCCCTTGAAATGCTCAGTAAAATGCATGCTAGAGTGAACGTCTGCCTTTGACCAACAGGCACCTCAAGGCTACTTTCTACTGTGTGTTAGAAAGGACAGCCTGAGTGACGTCACCTGCAGTAACATCCAAACTGTAATGCTTTGCAAAAGTATTTAATGAGCTCCAATTCGCAGCAGCACAGATGTCTGCGACTGGCACACCCTTAAATAATGACCAGGAAGTGGCCAAGCCCCTAGTGGAGTGAGCATGCACTCCAGAGGGTACCTGTTGACCTTTGCTACTGTACGCCCTTTTAATGGCCTCAGTCACCCAATGTGAGAGGCATTGTTTTGATAGGGCTCTCCCGGTAGCAGGTGCTGCAAAGCAGACGAACAGTTGGTTTGTTTTCCTCCATTCGGCTGTTCTCTGCATGTAGGTGTGTAAAGCCTTCACTGGGCAGAGAGCCTGTAGCCTTTCATGTTCTTGAGTGAGGACAGGGGCAGGTGGAAAGGAGGAGAGATCAAAATCTAGACTCCTGTGGTTCAAAGTCAAGACCTTAGGAGAGTATGCGGGGTTAGGCCTTAAGGTGACCTTTGACCCGTCAGGGACGAATCTGGTACACATTGGATGTACAGACAATGCATGGAGGTCACCCACGCGTTTCACCAAGCAAAGTGCCAGGAGTAGAGCAGTTTTATAAGATAGTAAATCTATCTTAACCTTGCTCAGTGGCTCAAATGGAGGGCCACAAAGAGCCCCCAGGACCAGGCCAAGATCCCAACCAGGGGTCAGGGTCCTGCTGGGTGGTTTAGTCCGAAGGACACCCCTCATAAATCTTATTATGATTGGATGTGCTCCGGGTGTCTTGTGTCCCCAGCCTTCGTGACAGGCTGAAATCGCTGATAGGAAAACTTTAATCGTTGAATAAGAACAACCTTTTTCCAGTAAATCCTGAAGAAAAGTCAGGAGTTGAGCCAAGTCGCATGCATAAGAAATAATATTTCTTTCTGAGTACCAGGCTTCAAAAATGTGCCACTTCTGTGCGTATAAAGATTGTGTTGAACCAGCATGGGCATTTTGTATGGTCAATACATAGTTCCCATGTGACGTCACATCTGTGGAATTTCCGAGTGGACCCTCCCACAGGGAGGCAGAGAGCAGTAAGAGCGCAGTCTAATGGATGTCCATTTTTCACATTGTTTTTTTTGTTAATTTCTAATTAATTGCAATGGTTACTTTGTGTTGGGTCAGTGGGTGTTCCAGTCGGGTAGACGTTTGGGCAATGCGCAGGTTTCACTTAATCAAAAAAAAGTAAACGTGAAGGATTTATCTCATCGGAGAAGCTCACTCACAGCAGCTGACTTCGGATCTGCTCTGGAAGACGTCGTGCTTTTGGCCGGTAAACAAAATATTCTACATAAATCATTTTGTGTCAGAACAATGTTAGAGTACAACTGTCTGTGTGTTAGAGCTGTTTTTTCTTCATTATTTAGCAACACCGTCTTGTGCTGTGGTTAGCTTAGCATCTCGCTAACGCGACAACGGCCTCCTCACGGTCTCGCCGGTCCCGGAGACCGCCCCAGTGGGGGAAGGAGGACGGGAGCCAAGTCGTGCGGGCACCGCGTCAGTCCCATGGGACGTGCCCCCGCGGCCGCGACAGATCCACGTCGTCCGACCTGAGCTCCCGCGAGCCTCGGTGCGACGGACCCTCCGCTAACGCAACATGCAAACTTCCAACACGGTAACACTCAAAGTGCTGGTCCTGTAGTAATTAAATAATTAATGATATCAGAGTAACTACTTTGTGACAAGTTGTCAGCTTCGTCTGCCATGATTTCTTTCTCCAACTCATTTAACTCTGACCACTGCCAGCCTTGGTGAAGCTAGTAATGTATTTAGCTGTGGTAGCTCGAGTGTGTTTGTCCGCCATTTCTGCCTTTACGAGTGGCGAAAAACCCGGTATTGCGCAATACTCCCCACTATGTGGGAACTATGTATACCACATTTTCTGGCAAGCCTGACACCATCAACCTGTTCTTTTCAGCCAACAAGCTGAGGCTTTTGGCAGTTCCTGGCCTAAGTGGTTGTATTGCCCCTTCTGGTGACACAGAGGTTGTTAACCCCTGGGGGTCAACCAGATTGGGAAGGCCTCTCTGCTGATGTGCTCCCAAGTTACCCTGCTCAGGGTTAATTGAGGGCCGATGTAACCTGTCAACTTTATTCGACAGGTTTGGAGCGAAGAATATATTTTCCTCCTCCAAATTTGGAGTCCTGTTGTGAGGCTGCGAGTTATGTAAATGAGCAGATCTCCTAACTCCAATCCGTTCCCTGGGATGGTCCAGTTTACTGGTCCTTGGCTTTAATGGAGCGTTGGTACCAGGTAAACCGACCAAGGTCCGTGTGTCCCCCTCTGGGGGAATTCTTTTTGAAAGAAGTTTTGGATCAGCACACAATGGGAGGATATGTGCTGTTTGAGTACTGCTCGGGCATTGCATGTCCCTCATTAATAATAAAGGAGCAGCTGCCCCGTGAGAGCGTGGGGGTGTTCCTTTTGGTTTGGCAGACTTTAGATTATTTGATGATAAAGAGCTCAGTCCCTCTTGGAAAACAGGAAGAGAAATCTGATTCGGCTCTGACATGTTTTCATCCACAACAGGCTGAACACAGTCATTGTTGTGGAGGTGTGAATGTGGCTGCCTGAGGGCGTCTGATGTAGCCCCCCTGTTGTCAAACTCTGTCCGCTCGCCTCTCTGAGGTGCGGACATGTCACGTGATCGTCTGGTTAGTGTATTGGCTCTCCCATTGTTCACAATGGAACCAGGGCTTGAGCACGTGACCCTCCCCACCTGTCTTCCTGAAAGGTGTGGGGGAGGGGTTCGCAGATGCCTCTGTGTCTGCTCATTGCAGAGGCACTCTGCTGGGGTTTATCAATTATGCTAATACCCCGTGGGCCGTGAGAGAGAGGGAGGAAAAAGCCCATCTCTCTTTATGACGGCTTCCAGGTCAGAAAGACCTGATTTGTGTTGTTGTTGTTGTTTTTGTTTTTTTGTCAATAAAACAGAGAGAAGCTGTTTCATGAACTTTATTCGTGCTTATATGCAATGACGTACAGTACATGATTTTATCTCACTCACAGTTGAGAAAGCATGATTTGTGCATGCTGTAAATAAACCAGCTGATTGTACTGTGTTACAAGCAAAGTCTGGACATGAAGGGATCATTCCCGTTACCACGTGGGCGGGTGACCCTGTAATGTGAAAACGTGGACCTGGTTCATCAGGCACGTNTGATTCACATTAGTCTGCTTTGTTTACCAGTTTTCCAAGGACTAATTAGCAGATTTAATCTAAGACGTGTTTGTTTTAGAACTGCAAATTGCAGAGTGATTCCATAATTTATTCCTCTATTAGATCTAAAAAAAAATAAAAATAAAAGAATTGTGACTGACTACACCAATCTTATTTATTTCTGTTTCATTGTTTATTGATAAAAGAAGGTTGGAATTTAGAATAATTACCATCTTGTGACATGTCTGAGATGTTTTTTATATAAAATTAAAGAAATGAAGACCATTTTTCAAGAGTAGTGATTCCATCCAATTTGTCAGGGGTTGTACACCATCCACCCATCCTCTTTACCCGCTTCTTCCATTTTGGGTCATGGGGGTCACTGTCCAGTTATCACTGTGCAAGATGTGGGGGACACCCTGGACAAGTCTCCAGTCCATCACAGGGACACACAGGTTGCATTCACACCAGCCCTGTTTAGTCCGCTTTAATCGAACACCAGTCCATTTGCCTAGAAAGTCCAGTCCATTTGAGGAGGTGTGAATGTGCAATCAAACTCTGACCAAAAGAACGAACTCTGGTCTACCTAAAAACCTAGGTCTCGGTTTGGTTGAAGTGAACTCTAACCTGGTTCAAATGCAGTTTGAATGCAAGCGGACCGGAAACTGCTCCAAAACCAGGAAGTGGACTACAGCGCAGGGCATTCTGTGTAAATACAAGCAAACAGTGAACAGGTTGGCTCGATTGACTCAGTGCAATGTGAATGTAAACCGCACCATCTGAAATGAAAACAAATGTTCTGAATATTGGTCCGCAATCTAACCGAGTCAGGTGTGAAAACAACCATAGAGACAAACGAGACAAACGAGACAAACAACCATTCACTCTCTCACTCTCACCTAGAGACAATTTAGAGTTACCAATCAGCCTAACATGTACGGTTTGGGTCTGTGGGAGGAAACCTGAGTACCTGGAGAAAACCCACGCATGTACGGAGAGAACATTCAAACTCCTCCCAGAAAGGCCCCCCCAGCTGGGATTTGAACCAGGGCTAATGTTTCTTATTGAAAGAAGGTTGGAATTCTTTTTTTTTTTAATCATCTTGCGGCATGTCTGAGATTAATTATTTTATGTAAAATAAAAGAAACAAAACACCATAATTGAAGAGTAGTGATTCCATACAATTTGTCAGGAGTTGTACAACATGGCACTATATAATTTATTTAATATATTTAATGATTTGTTGGAAATTAGTGAAGCAGCAGTAGCTTGGAGAATGTAAGACACCCCCACCACCCTCTGTCCTGTTAGTCCTGATGATCCTCCACTGACCATCACATGGTGGATGTCTGTTGTCACAGCCATTCCAGGTTTGCAGGCCAATATTTTGCATTAACAATACATTAAAATAAACAATAAATAATCACTTTTATAAATGACGGATCAGAAATCACGAAATTGTTCCAACCAGGTTTATGGGAAACAGCTGCAGTGAAAGGTTCCCTCGCTCATGTATCAGTAAAAACCATATGTCTGATTTAGCTTGTTTAACGCAAAAGTCTTTGTTGAAAGTATTAGATTAACGTTGCATCTTCCATCAAATGTTGATGATGTTCTTGTCCTCTCAGCCTGTAGACCCTGAGAAGACATTTTTGTTCATGTCCCATGTGACAACAGTGCCACATGCTATCCTGAGAGGACACCAGTATCGGGTATCGGTTCGATACCATGTGCGTTTACTCGTACTCATACTCATAAAAGGGCTCCTATACTACAGGACCCGATACCAGTTTCATTTCATTTCATTGACTATGTAAGAGTTCAAATGTAAAACATTTTATTTTTTGTACAAGTTTGGACATTCTTTAAGCCCTGAAAGTATGTCCAAACTTGTACGAAAAAATAAAATGCCTCTGGTCCGCTGGTCCTCTGCGCGCGCACTGAGCCGTGTGGCTTCGGCGTTCTCCTCCTCGTGTGTCCGCTCCTCCTCTGACTGTCCTCCCTTTCGAGCGACAGAGCGCAAGGTACGTGTTTCAAATGAGCGACCGAAAAAAGCGAGAGCAGGTGTTTTGTGTGTGTGCGCGCGTGTGTTTTTGAGGCGTGAGCTGCAGCTCTACCTTGTTAAAACTCCGTTTGGCTGCAGGACTCTGTCTGCAGCGAATCAAAGCGCAGCCCCCCTCCCCCCCACACTGCTGAACACATAAACAATCCCCCCTCCCCTCCTTTCTGACGGAGGCTCCAAGTTGCTGGTGAAGATTCTCAGAGGCTCCAAGTTATTTCTGCAGGATTGAACGGAGTTCAGTGCAGATAAAGTCAGTGACAGCTGGGGTGACAGCTGAAATAAGAAGGTTGATATTCCCTCTGGGGAACATGAATAAGTAAAGTTAAATAATAAAGTATGTAGTCATCAACATCATCAACACCTGCCCTGGAAACTCTAAACAGCTCTTCTCCACAATAACTCGTCTGCTTAATCCCATTAAACAAACTCTTGAGGACTCTGCTCAAAAATGCGACCTGTTTCTTTCATCTTTTAAAACCAAAATTGACACTATCAGATCTCAGCTCCACAACCTCCCTGTTCTCAGTGTGCCATCTACCCGTCTGCATTCTGGGACCCTTAACAGCTTTGACGAAGTTGTTCAGAGTGAGGTGGAGGCCATCATCAAGAAAATGAAGCCTTCATCCTGCGCCCTGGATCCTTTCCCCTCGTCTCTCATAAAATCCAATCACTCTGCAATAGGCCCACTTATCACTCAAATAATAAATCAGTCTCTTCAATCTGGTCATGTTCCACTGCCTCTAAAAACTGCCATCATTAGGCCTCTTCTGAAAAAATCTAATTTGGATCCCGACATTTTTTCTAATTACCGCCCAATTTCACACCTCCCTTTTCTGTCTAAAGTGCTGGAAAAAGCAGTTGCTGCTCAGCTGCAGGATCACTTACAACAACACTCCCTGTATGAGAAGTTCCAGTCTGGATTCAGGGCAGCTCACAGTACTGAGACTGCACTGCTGAGAGTTACTAATGATGTCCTCTTGGCTGCTGACACTGGCTCTCCCTCCATCCTTGTCCTCCTTGACCTCACTGCAGCCTTCGACACTGTGGACCATAGTATCCTCCTCCACCGTCTTCATGTGGAGGTCGGTCTCTGTGACACCGTCCTGGACTGGTTTAAATCTTTCCTCTCCAATAGGCTGGAATGTGTTAGTCTTGGCAACGCCACGTCCCAGACAGTCTCTGTCTCCTGTGGTGTCCCTCAGGGGTCGGTTCTGGGGCCCCTGTTGTTTTCCCTTTACATGCTGCCTTTAGGTCAAATTATTAATCAGTTCAACATTTCTTTTCACTGTTATGCCGACGATACACAGCTTTACATCAGGACTGGAGCATCCTCATCTTCCACCTTGTCATCTCCATCTTCACTCACTGCCCTCTCTGCCTGCCTGGAGGCAATTAGGGCATGGATGAATCAGAACTTTCTTCAATTAAACTGCTCCAAGACCGAGGCCATACTGATTGGCACCCCTCACCAGGTACAGACATCTACTATAACAACACTTTCCTTTTCTGGACAAGACATCCCCCTCTCCACCTCTGTTACAAATCTTGGAATAAAAATGGACTCCAATCTTACATTTGAAAATCACATTAAGCTTCTGTTTAAAACTTGCTTCTTCCATCTTCGAAACATCTCTAGACTTCGCCCATCCCTAACTTTTTCCGATGCTGAGAAGCTCGTCCATGCTTTTGTCTCCTCCAGGCTCGACTACTGCAACTCCCTGTTTATTGGAATCCCTGGCAAAAACCTTCAGAAACTTCAATATATTCAAAACAGTGCTGCAAGGATCTTGTTGCGAGTTCGTAAATTTGAACATATTACGCCCATTCTTCATAACCTTCATTGGCTTCCTGTCGCCTACAGAATTCAGTACAAAACTGCTCTCATTACACATCAATGCTTACATGGAACTTCACCAGATTATCTGAAGGATATTCTTATTCCACACTCATCCACCCGGTCGCTGCGGTCACAGAACAGTAATCTCCTTCACATTCCGAGAACCAAATTAAGGACCATGGGAGACCGGGCTTTCAGTGTGGCTGCCCCCCGCCTGTGGAACTCTCTTCCTGACTGTCTGAGGGTCCCACAGTCTGTGGTTGACTTTAAGAGCGGCTTGAAGACCTTTCTTTTCAACCGAGCATACTCTGCCTCCTCATGATTCTACTTTTGATCTTAGTTGATACTGTTATTGATTTTACTTGTTCTATTACTTGTTTTATTGACATTTAATTTCTGTTGCACCGTGTAGCACTTTGAGATTTTCATTAATGAAAAGTGCGTTATAAATTGAATTCATTATTATTATTATTATTATTAGTTAAATAAAACAGGTTTTTGAGCTGCATGCATTCAACTGGGACTTGTTGCTCTTTAAACTAGTTATTGAATCAAGTTACTTATGTAGGTAAACAGATGTTTAACCCTTTAAAATACACCAGAATACAGGAAATGGCATCTACTTCATTCCAAATTTTCTGGGAGAGGACCCCCAGACCCCCCACCAGTGTGCCTGCCCCCACCCCTTACAAATGCTTCTGCTTGTTACTTGAAGCTGAATTGTTTAAAAACAGTTTGCACTTTTCAGAGAGCATTTTTAATAAACGTTGGCAAAATGTTACGATTTTATTTGATCAACAACACAAAAAAGTTTCAGGCTCAGGATTTTTTTTTTCACTTTAAGCCCTGTACTTTATAGATTACCAATAGTAATGTACTTTGTTTATTTAGGTTTGAAGTGTCTAATGAAAATAAACAGTTTAAGTTAATTAGAATGCTTTAAAAAAATATTAATTAGTACTTGTATTGGTACTTGGTATCGGCAATTACTTTAATGTAAGTACTTGTAATTGTACTCGGTTTTCAAAAATCTGGTATCGGTGCATCCCTACTGAGAGCACTAAAACAATTAAGATAAATCAAGAATTGATCGACTTTTAATGTTGTTAGTTCATAAACTCTTTATTCTTTTACTCAGCTGATTTTTTAATAATAATTTGTAGGTTTATTATGAATTCTAACACTAAATTTTTTTACTTTTACTGCCGGTTTAAACATTATTACAAAGTAATGACTTACAGTAAGTAGTAAGACATAAAAAAACTGAAGTTACTGATTAACGTGTCTGTCTTAAGATTACGGTGCAGAAAGGGTGGCATTATGGTCTGTCCTGCAACCTTTGCCCAGCAAGTTTTTATTATTTCCAAAGGAGCGGAGGAGGAAAATAAAAAAAACTTTTCATACGAAAGCTCTAACTTCACTAACAAACAGGTCAGTCTTTAAATTGTCTGTTCATTTGGCGTTTGGATGTTTGTGTTTGCTGTTCTCCGGTTTTTGGTAAAGTTTTGGTTACTTTGTGTGTGTCTGTGAGTCATATGGCACAGAGCTTATGAAGCTAACTTAAATCTAACCAAAATTATATTTAGAAAGTAAAAAGTTGTGGTTATACGTGTCTGTCATCTTGGTGTAAAGACTATTTAAAGTATTTTAAAAGTAATTTGTGAAAACAAAATTGATCAACGTCACTCAACATCATGTGACACTTTGGAGCAAAAGCCTTTTTATTGTTTTCCTATTTTTCCAGAACTGCTTTAAATGTTTCTCATGTTTTTACCTTCAGCTTCCTTCCTATTTGTCTGGATAAAATCAGTCAGCTTACATTTAAATCTTTAATTTCACACTGGATAAAAGTGCTTTTCTGATTTCCCTATTTTTGCTGCTCACTTCATCTGAACACTTAAACACGATGAGTGTTTTTATACAGAGGGGAAAAAAAACCGAAATAACGAGTAAAGTTTCAAATTAATTCAATGTCAGATTTTCAACTTTTACAGTTTAAAAATGGCCACAAAAGCACAAAGGAAGCAGTTTTGTTAAAAAAAAAAAAAAGATGAACTTTGCACTTTAACTGACTCATTTTAAAGCATCTCACCCACCACCTGCCAGAGTTGTAAACTAATATAATTTCATTTTGAGAAATGATGGAGTTATAGCCCTTTTATTGAATCTTGAAAACAATATTGTGGACCATCTCATGTGATATTGCAGAATCTTGCACAATCTGATAGTGTTCAAAGTCTGTGTTGGTGACAAATCTGTTACTAGTAGGCTACATCAAAATTTGGCCAAATCTGTAAGAGTTATGTTGTATATTGAGTTTTCTAGTTGGCTATGGTCGCCATATTGAATTGTGTTGACTCCTCCAACAGTTAAACCTTTTATTGATGTGAATCCAATTATTACTTTTTAACAATGAGCAGTGAAAAACTGGAGGCCGAAATACAAATGAGAAATTCAGGTACAACAGGAACAAGTGAAATGACAAGGAAAGTAACTGAGGACCTCTAGTGGACAGAGAAGGTGGAACTCAAGTTTGACAATAAAATGCAGAGGACTCAAACTAAAGTCTGATCAGGATGTAGTCAGTCAAGCCTCTAAAATAAAATGATTTATTTAAAGATAATCAGTTATTTAATACTGAACTAAAGGATGAGTTTTAAAGTTTGTCCTAAAAAAATTGGCTGCATCCAAATAACAGCAGGTATTGATTGACTTTAATACTTCTTTGTTCAATGATGGCTGTGACATCTTCTAAAAAAAATCATAAATTTCATAATAATTAATTTGAACATCATTTCATAAATCTTTATGTTGCTGTAGCACCTAGCTGTAGCAGTTCGGGCACAACCCGTGACATTTCTGGTATGAATATTTTAAATTTATTTATTTATTTGTTTATTCTGGAATAACTTCAACATGACAGTTTGATAATGTGATGGTTCATAAAGTATTGTTTTTCATAAAATGTTTTATACATTCTTATAAAATATTGTAACTAGAGAAACTGCACTTTCTGTACAAATTAAGTGTGCACATAGTGCTAAATAACTGCTGGAATCTTGTGAGAAAAACAGAAACGTTTGTAAAAGCTAAAGGATACAGAACCCTACCTAAAAGCTAAAATAAACAAGGTATTAGCTAAAAGCTAATAGTAGGAAGAGTTGCAAACCATAAACAAAAAGCAATGTAGCAAAAGGATGACCATAACAGTGAAAAATAGTACAAGTGCAGCAAAAACTAAATGTAGCAAAATGGTAGCTAAAAACAGAAAACCAATAACTGAAATTTAAATTTAGCAAAAGGCTAGGTAAAACTAAAATAGCAAAATGGTAGCTAAAATCAACAAAAACGTTGCTAATATTTTGTTGTGAAAATATGTTTATATTCACACAAACTTTTTCGAACCATATTTTTTGCCGTATAAGTCGAACCTTTTTGCATAAATTTGCAAGTCCTGCAACTTAAACACTGAAGCAACTAATATACATTTTTTCCCCATATTTATTATCCAGTTTTTAAAATTACACACCTTTACTATAACGTCAAGCAAACAAATAATTGTTTTAGGTGTTAATCTTGTTCATTTCTTGTTAAAGTTCTCCCATACATACTCCCGCGGCCACCTTTAGGCAGCTAATCAATTTTTGGCACAACACCGGCCCACGTGTTCGGGTGGTCAACGGTGATGCATAACAAACGCAACATGTCAGTGCTGACGCATAATAGATGCGACTTGTATGACAAATTGACTTATTTATGTTTTTTTCCACTTTATTTGACATATTTGGACTGATGTGACTTATAGAGCGGTGCAACGTGTACGGCGGCAAGTATGGTACTTAAATACACTCCGATCTGATTACATTTGGTTCCTGAACCCATTGGGCATTAAAAACACGTTTTCTGATGAGTTTGAGCATTTAATGTTTAAATCTGAATGAGGAAACTAAACCACATTGAACCTCATATAACATAACATGTAACACACTTTTAAAATGATCAGAACAACCTCAACCCACTGTAAGGTTTCTTATATTTGTGTCACATGTACATGTAAACATGCATCGTTAACTGCACGTCTGCAAGGAACACGCACAGATGAGGTGCAGAAAGTGTGTGAATATTCACTGAGAACAAAATGTTGGATCATGCATATTTCAGAACAGCTCATCTCTGATGATTCCTCAGGTCAACTAGGTGCAGAACATCACTTACGACCATAAATAGCTGCATAAAGTTGAGCATTTTCATGCAATAATGGAAGCTTTGGCGATGCTGAAGAACATTGTCAACTGAAGAATTGGGAGGCAGTGTGTTTTATGACTCAGCTTTACAAGTGTGCCCCCCGGTGGATCAGCGCTCTCAGTTCTTTGACAGCAGTATCTTCTACACATCCATTATCCTTTTTATTCAGTGTGTACAGTATATGGATGATCTGTCAAAGCTTTTAAATTACTGTGGAACAGGCTGTAGGGTTGGTAACTGTCACGGTATGGTGCGGTGTGTGGAATGAGTCCCGTGGTGCAGACAGGTAGACTTCAGAGGCACGAGTAAAACCAAAATACTTTAATAAGATGAAAACAAAACAACTGACGTGGCAGTTACAAAACTACACGGACGCTCTACTATGGCTGAGTACTAACACTAAACACTAAACACTAAACACTAAACCCAAACATGAAGACGAGAAGTACTCACAGACCAAGGAGCTGGGGCACAACACACCAGGGAACAGGGACAATGACCCGACAGTGAGACACACAGAACGCAGACTAATATACATGGCTTAATTAATGGCAAACACAAACACCTGTGACGCTGAGCTGACAGACCAACAGAGGAATAGACATAGGATGGAAGGATGGGATGGAGCCAATCCTTACAGTACTCCCCCCCTCAAAGACGCCCCTCGGCGTCCCAAAAGAACATCCCCCAAAAACACAGGGCGGGCAGAGGGAGGAACCGCAAGGACGGCGGGCACGGGAAAACACAAGGACAGGGGACAAAACACAAGGACAGCAAACCAAAAACCGACAGGAACAAGGCCTGGGACAAATGCTAAACACAAAAAGCTAAACCTAGAAGACTAATAAGTGCCCAAACATCGAGACCAGGACGTCGACCCCGGGCAAGGACCCCTCAGGTGGGCGACCGGGAGAGCGTCCATCGCGCAGTACCCCATCTGGTGGACGACCATGAGGCAGTCCATCCCGCAGGGACACCTCAGGTGGGCGACCCGGGAGCCGTCCCTCGAGCAGGAGCTTCCGTTGATGAAGAGGCCTCAGGACAGACGAGGACGAGGATGGGACCCTCCAAGGCCCACCCAGAACAGGAGCTCCGTCATGCGGCGCAACGGCACCAAGCGTAGAGACGTCTCTGGGCGTTGAGACCTCAGGCGTTGAGACCTCGTGGAAGGAGTCCACCAGGACCCTCCCGGCACAGATAACTGGAAGGGGTCCCTCCTGGGACTCCTCGGTACAGGAAACTGGAAGGGGTCCCTCCTGGGACTCCTCGGTACAGGAAACTGGAAGGGGTCCCTCCTGGGACTCCTCGGCACAGGAAACTGGAAGGGGTCCCTCCTGGGACTCCTCGGCACAGGAAACTGGAAGGGGTCCCTCCTGGGACTCCTCGGTACAGGAAACTGGAAGGGGTCCCTCCTGGGACTCCTCGTCACAGGAAACTGGAAGGGGTCCCTCCTGGGACTCCTCGTCACAGGAAACTGGAAGGGGTCTCTCCTGGGACCCCTCGGCACAGGAAACTGGAGGGGGTCCCTCCTGGGACTCCTCGGCACAGGAAACTGGAGGGGGTCCCTCCTGGGACCCCTCGGCACAGGAAACTCGAGGGGGTTCCACCTGGGACCCCTCGGCACAGGAAACTGGAGGGGGTCTCTCCTGCAACCCCTCGGCACAGGAAACTGGAGGGGGTCCCTCCTGGGACCCCTCGGCACAGGAAACTGGAGGGGGTCCCTCCTGGGACCCCTCGAGGCTGGATACGTGAGGGCGTCCCTCCTGGGACCCCTCTGGACAACAGTAAATATGGGTGGCACCCTCCAGGGCCCACTCAGAACAGGCAACGTGAGGAGCTCTCTCCTGAGACCCCTCTGGACAGCAGTAGATGTGAGAGGCGTCCTCCAGGACCCTCCCGGCACAGGAAACGTGAGGGGCTCCCTCCAGGGGCCCCTTCGAACAGGAAACGTGAGTTGGGATGACCTCAAACGTAGTGCAAAGACCCTCCATCGATATGGAGGCGTCAGCGGCGAGCGGACCCTCCCTCGACGTGGAGACGTCAGCGGCGAGTGGACCCTCCATCGACATGGAGGCGTCAGTGATAGGGTGGACCCTCCATCGACGTGGAGGCGTCAGCGATGAGTGGTGGACCCTCCATCGACGTGGAGGCGTCAGCGGCGAGTGGACCCTCCATCGACGTGGAGGCGTCAGCGGCGAGTGGACCCTCCATCGACGTGGAGGCGTCAGCGATAAGTGGACCCTCCATCGACGTGGAAGCGTCCGTCGCGCCGGGACCCTCCGTAAAGGCGGAGGCGTCCCCCGCGCCGGGACCCTCTGGAGACGGCGAGGGACCCTCTGGAGACAGCAAGGGACCCTCTGGAGACGGTGAGGGACCTTCTGGAGACGATGTAGATGCAACGCCCTCAGTTGGTGATGTAGCGCCCTCTGTAGGCGATGCAGGAGCAGGACCTGTAGGTGCTGGTGGTGCAGCACCCCCTGGTGCCATCGGCAGGACAGCACCCTCTGGTGTCCCAGGTTGGACAGCACCCCCTTGTGCTTCAGGCAGAACAGCACCCCCTGGTGCTTCAGGCAGAACAGCACCTCCTGGTGCTTCAGACAGAACAGCACCCCCTGGTGCTTCAGGCAGAACAGCACCCCCTAGTGCTTCAGGCAGAACAGCACCCCCTGGTGTTACAGGCAGAACAGCACCCCCTGGTGCTTCA
The DNA here is from genome assembly GCA_038048925.1 of Garcialebias charrua. Classification (NCBI taxonomy): domain Eukaryota; kingdom Metazoa; phylum Chordata; class Actinopteri; order Cyprinodontiformes; family Rivulidae; genus Garcialebias; species Garcialebias charrua. Next base: position 15,330 of record JBBPBX010010358.1, read on the forward strand.
GGCAGAACAGCACCCTCGGGTACCACAGGCAGGACAGCACCCTCTGTAGGTGGTTTCTTTGTAGGTGCCACAGGTAGGACAGCACCCTCTGTAGGTGGTTTCTCTGTAGGTGCCACAGGTAGGACAGCACCCTCTGTAGGTGGTTTGGGAGCAGCGCCCTCAGCGCCCTCCATCTTGGCTTTATTCTCCTCCTGCCCCATCTTGGCCAAAGTCAGGATCTGAATGAAACCTGAGTCAATTACAGAACAGGGACTGTTAACAATGATGTCTACAATAATGGATTATGTCTTATATTTGTAACGAGGGTCCGGTTTCTTGACAGCAGCATGAAACAGTCTTTTTATCTGCTGGAATAAGTGAATGGCTTCCTCGGATCTCTGTCCCATAGCGACCCCTGTGGTCAAGGTGGGATCTCCTTCATTGTGTCCTACAGGCTCTTCCTGTGTGAGTCCTGCAGGGGTAGCGACCCCTGTGGTCGCAGACGTGGGGTGAGGGAACACATACCCCTCCCTCAAAGAACGTCTCCCCCGTGACGTCACAGGGCATGGGCGCGGGCACCCCTCCCCCTTAGGAATTCCCCCAGGAATTTCAGGCAGCGTGGGAGAAACAGAGGGAGGAATGGGCTGAAACCCGGAAACGTGCGACTTCGCCGGTCGCCGCCTCCTTCGGCGGCCTCGTGTCTCCGGAGCTGGAAACGGCAGGAGTGCTTCTGGATCCGAATCCGAACTGTCGTCGGACACATCCCACAGCGAGATGGCTTGTGCAGGAGCGTAGGAAGTGAACTGGTCGGAGCAGCCGCCCCGACGCTTCCCCTCTCGCTCCGCCACCAACATTGGAGATGGAAGCTGCTCCGGCTCGGGTCTGTTGCTGCTCCAAGCGGGCTCGGTTCGAAACCCGCCAACTCTGATGGCTGCAGCCTCCCTCCGAGCAGACATCTTCAGCCTCTAGGTGAGTCTATGTTACCTGTCCGCGGGACTCAAAATGGTCGGGTCATTCTGTCACGGTATGGTGCGGTATGTGAGTCCCGTGGTGCAGACAGGTAGACTTCAGAGGCACGAGTAAAACCAAAATACTTTAATAAGATGAAAACAAAACAACTGACGTGGCAGTTACAAAACTATACGGACGCTCTACTATGGCTGAGTACTAACACTAAACACTAAACACTAAACACTAAACCCAAACATGAAGACGAGAAGTACTCACAGACCAAGGAGCTGGGGCACGACACACCAGGGAACAGGGACAATGACCCGACAGTGAGACACACAGAACGCAGACTAATATACATGGCTTAATTAATGGCAAACACAAACACCTGTGACGCTGAGCTGACAGACCAACAGAGGAATAGACACAGGATGGAAGGATGTGATGGAGCCAATCCTTACAGTAACAGGATCATCAAACATTTAAAGTACTGTATGTTGATGATTTGGTAATTTTTTTGTCCTTATACTGCTGGCCTACAAGATCTGCTGCAGGTGTGCTCCGGTTATAGAATAGATTTTAATATAAAATATAATTCTAAGAAAAGTAGCAACTTGATTGTGCGGAGCAGAGAGGACTTGGTGTTGACGTTCCCTGTTCTCTTTCTGTCGAGCAACAGGCTGAATGTCAGTGATGAATGTAAATACTTGGGGGCACTATGTGACCTGTCAGATGATAGAAACATTTACTGACAATGTTGTATGCTCTATGGACAAGCTAACAAGCTGATCCGTAGGTTTGGAATGTGCTCAACATCACTTAAGAGCTTTAAGGTCTACTGCAGTCCTATGTATACCGCTCACCTGTGGAGACGTTATAAAAGGAGCAGTATGTAACGACTAAATGTGGCATACAATGATGGCATGCAGATGCTACTGAGGGTACCTCGATGGAGCAGTGCAAGCAAAATGTCTGTAGACGCAGGTATGCCTACCTGCCCTGCGGTGCTAACCCATGTTTGGGTGCATGTGTATGTTGTCTGAATCTGAAAACTGTATCATCGCTACACTGACCAACGCTGGACTAAGCTCTGTGCTATACTTTTCTACTTCATGTACTCTATGGTGTTTGAGTCTCTATAGAAAAGCTTTTTAACACTGTGTTCTTGTTGTTTTTCAGTTTTTATTTATTTATTTATGGATCATATACTGTATTGTGTCTGAAAGAGGGCTGGGCAATACATCAATATTTTTAAAATATCAGTATAAATTAATTCACAATATAAAATGAGACTATATCTATATAAAATGATTTTGTACAGTTACAGCTCTTGTTAATAAACGTGCCTGTGTGACAACTGGGACAAAGCTTTGACTCTGAAATGTATATTTGTTACTTTATGGAAAGAAAAATATACAGGGAGTCCCCGACTTATGGCAACTCAGACTTACGAACGCATCTCATTACTTTTTTTTTTTTTTGTATTTGATCCGACTTACGTCATTTTCGACATACGAACGGTCCTTAGGTCCGGAACTCGTTCGTAAGTCGAGGACTCCCTGCATTGAGGAATATATTGTATATCGCGATTTATCTTAAACTATCAAGATATTCATTTAGGTCTATGTCGCCCAGCCCTAGTCTGAAATAAAGTAAATAAAATGAAATGGCATGCACTTCAGCCAAAAGAAGAATAAGAAGAGGAAGGCGTGTCAGGGGAGGTGTCTCATGTGTGCTCAGTTCCACTTTGTCAAAATGAATATGAAGGGAAGGTGAGCAAAAACATGCACGTGCATGGTTTGATGAATCTAAATATTTCTGTGCACTCAGACTTTTCACGTTTGGTCCCTGCACCAACTTTCAGCAAGAAAGCTGCACACTCTTTCACACACGAGGTGTCAGTCCTCTTAATCCAACCTGTCGTGCTCATGCACATGTTCTTGCTGTGTCTCTGATTATACTCAATTAATGCAAAATGGCATGAAAACATTTTACGATTTTATTTCTTCAGATCCAGCCTGAGGACAGAGCCATGGATCGGTGGAGCAGCGTTGTTCTTGTGGCAGTGTATTTCTGCGAAGTTTTTATCAGAAATGCACAATCTGCACCTCTGCTGGATGTTGAAGGGCTTCAAGGCTCTAAGAGGCGTCTTCTGGTGCAGACAGACCACCGCACCACGAATGGCTCTCACTTTGAAAGTAAGTAACAAAAAATCAGTTTGTCATGTACCAATTCCTCACAGTTCACAAACCAGGACTGTTTTTAGTGCTCTACAACACTTCACCACACCGAGCAATGATAAATGCATGGATATCTATTCAAACAATTATTTTTGGTGTTTAACAGGGACAGTCGATGAAGATGAGAGTCAACAATCCATACAGTGGTCCTATCTGGCAGCTGGGCTGGGCACACTCATGGCCCTCTCACTCTTTGTCGTGATGACGGTCAAGTTTCGCCTCTTCCATCGTTTTCTGGCCAGCTACAGACACTCCCTGCTGCAGGAGACTGACGGAGTCAGCCAGTACGGTCAAGATGACTTGTCCTTCCCCAAAGTGTCAGGTCAGCTGGCAGTAGTCGGACAGACTTGCAGATATCTGGAAGATGATGATGATGGATTCATTGAGGACAACTACATCCAGACCAGTGAGAAACACCGGGCCCAGAGAGAAATCCAGGAGGAGGAGGAGGAGGAGGACAGCGATGATGATCTTCAGTTCACCATAGGGTGATTATAATTATATAAGATTAAATAAAGGATAATTATTCACAAGCTGCTGTTTAGAATTGAAAATAAAAATGGAGGTATGCCTGGTGGCTTTGACCTCTCACAGGTGCACAAACAACACAACTAACAAGTTTTTTGTGTAAAACCATCAAATAAGTTTATCGTGTTTTTTGCTTGTCTTACAATTTGCAACATCTACATTTATTACTTGATCATCTTGATGAATAAACGAAGTGTGAGAATTTGGTTAATTTAAAACCTGTTGCACACAAAATATGTTCAGAACAATAAAGGTTGATTTTATTCGGAAAACCAACTTTGAAAATGTGGTCAAATTGAGAATGTTTTTATTTATAGTAGGTTATTTTGTTTGGTTTTGTTTGTTTGTTTCAAATAGCACACAAGACTAAGTTCAAAAGTAGTAAAATGTCCATAAATGTTTTGTTTAAAAAATGTATTTTTATTGTTTGTTAAGTTGAAATTATTCACTTTAAACAGTAAATTTTCAAAAATGTTTAGAGATTTATAGGTCGTCATAAAGTCTACAGAAGTGTATGTGACGCATAGCATATATGTAAAAGCATTACAAATGTTCAAATTGGTGTTTAAAATCTTCCTGAGTAATACAAATCATAGTAAGATTATCCACCATTTATACAGGCAAAATTATGTTTTTATACCATTGAACAATGATGTCCTCTGTCCCCTACTGTCGATGGAGAGTTTAAATCCATTGAAAACATACAAACTGACCTTTGACATTGGCAACGTTGCCTATTCAAAGTCAGTATTTCACAATGCACTAAGGTTCATGCCTTTATCTAAATCTAGTTCCATTTTATTTGTCATTTGTGTATATTTGTATCTATGAGTGACCTTATGTGGTTAAAGCTATTAGATGTTATTGTTTAGTTTGATCTTTTATCTTTGCATTTACTTTCACCAATTTTTTGGAGTGGTGGTGCAGAGGTTAGAGAAGATGGGCCTGTGATGGGAAAGTCGCAGGTTCAGATCCCTTGACTGACATCAAAATGTGGGTGGAAAAGGTGAAACACCCACACCTGCCTCCACCCTCATTTGCCTCATTCTGGGGCCTTGAGCAAGGCTCTTAATCACCACCATCTGCTCCCAAACAGGTCTCTCTTGAAAATGAGTCTCGTGACTCAGTGTATAAATAAAGGGTTAAAAATAATAATAATAACAATTGGTGTGAATCCATACACTGCATGTATTTCAGCTGATTTCTGCAGTCATTCTGACACCTGGCTACATTGCACGTTGAGAACATTCTGCTTTCACAATGTGAAATACCACCAATACAAATGTATAAATATGTCAGTTCACATGAGCTGATTTTGGGTTTTCAAGTGTCATTGGCTGGTGGTCCAGAAGCAAACCACTGTGTTTAGGAAGAGGGGGTACTTGGAGGTGAGTTAGCCAAAATTGAATTTGTGTTTGAACAACAGGAAGTCACAGCTAAATCTGTGGAGTGTCAATATAATATACCTAACCTCGGACTAATTTCACTGTGTTCCTTGAGAAACTGCTGCTGACTGATCCATGGTGTGAGGCACATGCAGAATGTTCTGTCTTAAATAAATCACAGCACTGAAACAACTGTGAGTGTCTCATTTGTGTCACTTTTCATGGTCCCAGTTCTAAAATGAAGGAGTAAAGTTGGAACTGTGACTTGTAAACATAAAAAAATCAGCATAGGAAACTGTATTTAGAGTTTATTTTAATACTGCATGTAAATACTGTACAATGTTATTTATTTATAGTGCTAAACATATTTAGGCTATTTTACTGACATTTTATCTCTCTTACAACATTATTCGTCTCTGGACAGTTAAGCAAAGTAAGTTATGTTGTTTGGCAACTTTTTGCCATAACAGTCAGTGAAAAATTTGGACCCAGAATGCAAGTTGATGCAAGGAACTTCAAACGTAAACTAAAATAATTTAATTTAACAAAAAACAAAGGTTGACTTGGCATGAAACGCGACAGAGTCACAGAAAACAAACATGGGGAGCATGTATGAGACCGGAGCTTGTAGCATGAAAAACAATAATGAACTGCTAATGGGATGATGGCAGCAGACTGAACATATAGGGCAGAGGTAGATGAGAAGTGGAGGCACCTGGTTTTATGACTGATTGGAGACACGTGAGAATGGCAGGCTGACTGGACAAACACTAAGGTGGACGACTGAAGGTGAATAGGCAAAGAAAACACAAGGAAGATGGCAACACGGGGCACAGTTGGTAGCACAGCCACCCCCAGTGAGAAGGTTACCAGATCGAATCCCATCTGGGGGTCTTTCTGAGTAGCGTTTGCATGTTCTCTCCGTGCATGTGTGGGTTTTCTCCGGGTACTCCGGTTTCCTCCCACAGACCAAAAACATGCATGTTAGACTGATTGGTAACTCTAAATTGTCCTCAGGTGTGAGTGAGAGAGTGAATGGTTGTTTGTCTCGTTTGTCTCTATGTGTCCCTGTGATGGACTGCAGACCTGTCCAGGGTGTCCCCCGCCTCTCACACAGTGACTGCTGGATATAGACACCACTGACCCCTCGAGTCTCGAAAAGGAAGAAGCGGATAATGATGATGGATGGATGGATGGATGGACACTGTGCATCAACACGGTGCTTTCGTCTGTCTTGTCCTGCATGCCGCAATGTGCCGGCACGTCTTCGTCATGTCTACGTGTTCAAGAACGCAAGTATAGCCGTGAGTTCCTGCTTGATGTCGGAAAAACCGCTCATTTGGAAATAAGCAGCAAGCTCGCGGAGAATCTATGTGCCTGCGGCCTGCTCTGGAAGCCAGCACCGAGCCTCCCTTCATCGCGCCCGCAGTGGAAGCGCCACAAGCGGCGTGACAGGAAACAGAAGTGGGGTAAGCGCGGAGGTATCAGAGCTAGGCTAGCAGCTAGCCCACACAAGCCGGCTATTCCATCCATGGTTTTGGCTAACGTACGCTCCTTGGACAACAAATTGGATTATATACGCCTGCTACGAACGAGACAAAAGACTGTGAGAGACTGTTGTGTGTTTGTATTCACGGAAACGTGGCTTAACAACAACGTTCCGGACCATGCTATACAGCTCGAGAGGCTAACATGCTACAGAGCGGACCGAACCCTCGAGGGAGGTAAGACACGCGGAGGGGGGCTGTGTGTTTACATCAACAACGCATGGTGTCTGGATGCTTCTGTGGTCTACAAACACTGCTCACCTTTAGTGGAGTTTATGACTATTAAATGCAGACCGTTCTATTTACCGAGGGAATTTACAGCTGTTATGATTGTTGCTGTATATATTCCTCCAAGCTCCAACAGCAAAGTTAGAGGTGAGGCCCTGAATGAACTACAGTATATCTGCACATCAGTGAGCAGCAAACAGCACACCCTGATGCTTTTCTCATAATAATAATAATAATAATAAATTCAATTTATACCGCACTTTTCATTAATAAAAATCTCAAAGTTCTCATCACGGCTGGTGATTTCAACCAAGTAGATTTAAAGAGTGTATTTCCAAAAACATACAGAAACATAAACTTTGCAACAAGAGGAAACAACACACTGGACCAAGTTTACACCACCATGAAAAATGCCTACAGAGCCCTCCCCCTCCCCCACATTGGTGCTTCTGACCATATCTGTGTTATGCTAAAGCCAGCATACAGGCCACTGGTGAAAGTCACAAAACCAGTCCGCAAGCAGATACGAGTGTGGCCAGAGGGGTCTTCAGAGGCACTCCAGGACTGTTTTGACACCACAGATTGGGGTATGTTCAAAGAAGCTGCTACCACAAACAACAACACATGTCTCTAGGAGTACTCAGACACTGTACTGTTTCCTTCTCCAACTCTGCACCCTGGTTCACTCCAGCACTCCGCTCCCTGAAAACCAAAGGTCGGCGGCTAGAGCGTCTTTATAAAAAATCCGGTCTCACAATTCACAAGGAACTTTATGCAAACCACCTCATCCATTACAAGAACAGTATTTCTCAAGCCAAATCCAGCTACTTCTCAGACATCATCAGTTCTAATGTTGGTAATTCAAAAACATTGTTCTCTCTCCTCCACCGTTCTGTCTCATCTCCTAACTCCCTGCCCTCTCACATGGTTTCCACAGAATTTTGCAACTCCATTATGTCATATTTCAATGAAAAGATTATTTCAATTCATAAACACCTTGGTCCAAATACTGCCCCCAGCATCCTTGTTGAACTCCCCCCTCCCTCCCTCCCTTTCTCTGTCTTCTCCCTCCCCTCTGCTGATGACATTGCTGACATTATCAGCAAGTCCAAGTCCTCATCCTGTCAACTTGACCCATTCCCACAGTTCTTGTTAAATCCTGTCTCCCGTCTCTGCTCCCTATCATCACTAATATCATCCACTCCTCCCTAACCTCTGGCATTGTTCCCACAGCCTTCAAATCTGCTGCCATCACCCCCATCATCAAGAAACCAGGTCTTGACTTCACCAACTTCAGTAATCTTCGTCCGATCTCCAATCTGCCCTTCATCTCCAAGATCCTTGAAAAAACTGTTGCTAGTCAACTTCACTCACACCTGTCCAACAACAACATTTATGAAGAGTTTCAATCTGGATTTCGCCCCCACCATAGCACCGAAACAGCTCTAGTAAAAATTACTAACGACCTCCTTCTTGCTGCTGACTCTGGTCTTCTGTCCATCCTCATTCTTCTGGATCTAAGCTCTGCCTTCGACACCATCTGTCATTCTATCCTCCTCAACAGACTAACCTCCATTGGCATCTCAGGTACCCCGTTAAGGCCCCAATATACCTGTTTCTTTTGCCTCACGCCGCTCTGCGCCGTGGGAGCGCCGCAGCAAAAGCCTTTGATCACGGGCGTGAACGCGCCAAGGTCGGATTTTACTACGCCTACGCGCGCGCGTTGATAAAGTGCCTCGCGTGCCAGCAAATGACCAATCAGCGACCTCAATTTGTCCTGCTCCGCCCGGCTGCAGCTGCACTCAGAGAGCTGCGCTTGCACAGAGTATAAAAGGGCTACCGGTGCGCAGCACACGCGAGTCCAGCGGCGTGAGGCAAAAGAAACAGGTATATTGGGGCCTTTAGACTGGTTCACCTCCTATCTCTCTGACCGTACTCAATTCATTCAGATTAAATCCTTCCGCTCTCAGTCTTCCCCTGTCTCCACGGGTGTCCCCCAAGGCTCTGTCCTCGGACCCCTCCTCTTCATCATTTACCTCCTTCCTCTAGGTCACATCTTCCGCAAATACGGCGTCCATTTCCACTGTTATGCTGATGACACACAGCTCTACCTGTCATCAAAACCTAACTCCACCCACCCACCCTCCATCCTCACCGACTGTCTCATTGAGCTAAATCACTGGTTTTCTAACAATTTCCTTCAACTAAACAGTAACAAAACAGAAATAATTCTTGTTGGTACCAAAAACTCTATTTCAAAATCAGAACATCTTCTCGTCCCCCTTAACAACTCTCTTCTATCCCCCTCCCCTCAGGTCAAGAGCCTCGGTGTCATCCTCGACACCACTCTCTCCTTCACTTCACACATCAACAATATTACTCGGTCTGCCTATTTCCACCTCCGTAATATTAACCGTCTCCGTCCTTCTCTCACACCCCGCTCCACAGCCATCCTGGTGCACAGCCTTGTGACTTCCCGTATTGACTACTGCAACTCCCTTCTCTACGGCCTCCCCAACAAATCTCTCCACAAGTTACAGATGGTCCAGAACTCAGCTGCCCGTGTCATCACTCAAACCTCCTACTATGATCACATCACTCCTGTCCTGCAGCAGCTCCACTGGCTCCCGGTTAAATCACGCATCATCTTCAAAATTCTACTTCTCACGTTCAAAGCCATCCACAATCTTGCCCCTCCTTATCTATCTGACCTCCTGCAAATCTCCATCCCATCACGCTCTCTCAGATCCTCCTCTTCACTACATCTCCATGTACCCTCTGCCCACCTCTCCACCATGGGGAGCAGGGCCTTCACCTGCTCTGCCCCTCACCTCTGGAACGCCCTACCGCCAGACCTTCGCAACACCACCTCCCTTTCTCTGTTCAAGACAGCCCTGAAAACACATCTCTTTAGACTAGCTTATCATTAACTTTACTAAATGTGTTTTTATTATTTTGCATTTTATAATCTTCATGTATTTTTATATTTCAATTTGTCACTGATAATGTTTGCACTGTATTGGTTTGTTAAGTGTCCTTGGGTGTCCTGAAAGGCGCTTTTAAATAAAATGATTATTATTATTATTATTATTGTATGTTCATACATCACCAAGTGCATTGATGATGTAACCAACCTCAAGACCATCACTGTTCGGGATAATCAGAAGCCATGGCTGACAGCAGAGGTTTACAGACTCCTGAAAGCCAGGAATGCTGCCTTCAAAGCGGGAGATCAGGTGGGCCTGAGGGCAGCCAGAAAGAACCTGGCCCGGGGCATCAGAAAGGCCAAGAAGCAGTATTCCAGGAAAATAGCTCACCGTTTCAAGGACAGCAAGGATACACGCAGTCTGTGGCAGGGAATACAGACCATCACAAACTACAAACCATCCCCCCAGACCTGTGACAGCTCAACCTCTACGCTGAATGAACTGAATGAGTTCTTTGCTCGGTTTGAGGCAAGTAACAGCACACCTGCACATAAACTCCCCCCTCTCCTGATGGCCAGGTGCTGGCGCTGTCCTCAGACAGCGTAAGGCGATCATTCATCAAGATTAACGCCCGGAAGGCCTCTGGTCCTGACAACATACCTGGTCGTGTGCTGAAGGACTGTGCAGGGGAACTCGCAGCGGTCTTCACGGACATCTTTAACATCTCACTGAGCCAGGCCATCGTCCCCACCTGTTTCAAAGCCACCACCATCATCCCTGTCCCAAAGAAGGCAACGCCCGCATGCCTCAATGACTATCGCCCAGTAGCACTCACCCCCATCCTGATGAAGTGCTTTGAACGGCTAGTCATGAAAAGCATCACATCTGTCCTCCCTGCCTCCCTGGATCCCTTCCAATTTGCATACCGACCTAATCGCTCAACCGACGATGCCATCTCCTCTGCCCTCCACACAGCTCTCACACATCTGGACACGAAGGACTCTTATGTTAGAATGCTGTTCATCGACTTCAGCTCGGCATTCAACACCATCATCCCCCAACAGCTCATCCTTAAACTGGACAGTCTGGGGCTGAACACCTCAATGTGTAACTGGCTGCTAGACTTCCTGACCGGGAGACCACAGACAGTACGGGTCGGGAGTAACACATCTAGCACCATCACATTGAACACAGGGGCCCCACAAGGATGTGTGCTGAGCCCCCTTCTATTCACCCTGCTAACACACGACTGCACACCATCATACAGCTCCAACCACTTCATCAAGTTTGCGGACGACACAACAGTGGTAGGTCTCATCAGCAACAACGATGAGACGGACTACAGGAACGAGGTGAGCCGCCTGGCCTTGTGGTGCGGACACAACAATCTCACTCTCAACGTGGAGAAGACAAAGGAGATTGTTGTGGACTTCAGGAAGAGGGATGCACAACATGCCCCTCTGACCATCAACAGCACCGCAGTGGAGAGAGTAGACAGCACCAAGTTCCTGGGAGTGCACGTCTCAGAGGACCTGTCCTGGAGCAGGAACACTGCATCACTGGCCAAGAAGGCTCACCAGCGTCTCTACTTTCTCCGCAAGCTGAAAAGGGCTGGAGCTTCAACCCCCATCATGTGCACCTTCTACAGAGGTGCCATAGAAAGTGTCCTGACCAGCTGCATCACTGTGTGGTTTGGTGCATGTACTGCATCCTGCCGCAAGAGCCTCCAGCGCATCGTGAGAGCAGCTGAGAAGATCGTCGGCACCTCCTTCCCCTCACTGCAGGACTTACACAGCAACCGCCTCACTCGGAAAGCCCACTGCATGGCAGGTGATCCCACACACCCACTACACAGCTGCTTCAGACTGCTGCCATCAGGGAGGAGACTGAGAAGTCTCCAGGCTCGAACCAGCAGACTGAGAGACAGCTCTGTTCATCAGGCAGTCAGGATGCTAAACACTCTGCCTGCTCTGCCTCCCCTCCCATTTGAACTGCCTTAACACAAAAAACTTTCTCACACATTACCACACAACACAAAGTATTTTAACACTGGACTCTGTGTCATCAAACGGGTTATTCACTAAACTCTCGGTCATGTGCTCATTCAGTTTGCACTACTTCTCATATTTGCACTAATGTTTGTATTACATTACTGCCTATAGTCATACTACTGTTTACATTCACTGTTTACATTTATTAATACGGTTTACATTTATTACTACTGTTTTACATTTATTACTACTGTTTACATTTACACTACTTTTATATCTACACTACTGCTGATACATATACAGTATTCTCTGACTAGCCTTATTTAAGGATGCCCAATGTGCCTTACTGCATATGCCACTTTGCCTCTATACCAACATCAACTACCTCATACATATACTGTGTACATTAACTCATATGCTGCTTTGCCACTCTTTGCAAATGTCAATGCTAGAACCTTCAGTTTATTTTATAGATATACTTTTTATACTTTTTTATACTACTATGCAAAAACTCAGGACAGTATTACACTTTTATTATTTCATTTTATGCTTATGTTCATTAAATGTTTAGTGTTTTAGTGTTGGTGTAAATTTTCATACTTTTATACTACTATGCAAAAACTCAGGACAGTGTTACACTTTTACTATTTTATGCTTATGTTTATTAAATGTTTCAGTGTTTTAGTGTTTAAATGGTTACTGTTGCACCGAGGGACTGAGAGAAATGCAATTTCAATCCTGTGTATGCCCTGTACATATTGCAGTTCTGACAATAAAGTTGACTTTGCCTTTGACTTTGATGGAACACAGGAAATTAAAACAGGCATCATCACAGTAAGAAAATAAACACATTAATACATAAAACAGCCATAACAATAAAAAACAAAAGCATAAAAATTAACAAAAAGCGCAGATCATCACACTAGAAACTTTTGGAACAGCCTAGAACTACTTGCCTCTCTGAAGACAAAAATATTAAACAGGTTTAGTACTTGTTTTATAGTCCTATTTTTGTTTTGGACATTTTTAGCACATTTAGTAACACGGTTATACATTTACTTCTGTGGGTCAAAGCACTTTTACAGGTGGTCCCCGACTTACGACCACATCGACTTACGAGGTTTCGGACTTACGAGCTGGCTAACGAACAGTAAAGTTGTACAGAACATACAGAAAATAAAGCACTGGTATGTGTTTTTAGATGAAAGTGTGTTAGCTAACCGTTTGTAAACAAAGTTCTGGGCATGTTTATGAACTAGTATGTACGTTTGTGTTGAAAAACGGGTGTTCGTAGTAGCACTAAGATACATTTTCCGACTTACGACCAAAAATCCGGACTTACGAGCGACACGTGTTTCGGGTTCCGACATACGAGATTTCGTGTTAAGAGCACCTCGTAGGAACGGAACTTGCTCGTAAGTCGGGGACCACATGTATAAGCACTGATGTGTTTTATGTATTATTAATTTAAGATTGTTTTGTTTGCTTTGTTTGTTTGCTTGGGCTGTTCGTGAGCACAATTGATTTGTTTGATTATATCCTGTAAACAGCATTAAATGTTATCCTTCTTGGCCAACATCATTAGTTTGTTAATGAGAGCTTTTATTTTATGAGTGGGTAAATTGTTTTCTGTAGGTTATTCCTTCACCTCAACAAATATAAGTTTTTAACACTGTCAGCTCCAGGCACTGCCCAGGACATTATTTGCATTTTATGTAATTAATCCCCCTTTTTAATAATTCAAGGATTCAAGGTTACTTAGTTGTTATTCACACCACATATGGTACAAGTGGTGGAATGAAATTGTGTACACAGGGTCCCAGTTAC
>JBBPBX010010358.1:35893-58070 GCA_038048925.1 Garcialebias charrua
CGCTGAATCATTCAGTCACCTTGGGTACTGTGAGACAGCCATTTTAATGTTTTCCTTTGTGAACTTATGTTTAACCAGCTTATGTCTCCCTGTGTTTTCAAGACAAATCTGTGACTCACCTCTGGAACCCAAACTGGACAAGCTGCCTCCAAACTGGACTCCTTCTCTGAGAAAACTCTGTACTCCAGCCTGACACTCTTCCACCAGCTGCCACCTGCAAGACACTACTTGGGACTCTTGGATAAATACAAGGAATTACTCACCTGATGGACACTCACCTCCTCCCTCTGGTCTGCCTCCTCCAAGTTCCTTCTGTAAGAGAGAGAGACTTAATTAAACACTAAAACTGCAATATTCCCCAAACATCATCATTAATCTTTTTCCCCTTTCCTTCCAGGAACCCTGACTTCCTTTACCCCAGCACTGTAAATAAACTCACTTAACTGATTACCTGTGTCTGTGATCCTTCTCAGCCTTGGTCTGAATTTGAGTATGTTTTCAGTAATTGTTTACAACAGAAACAAGTTAACTTTTATACTTTTGTTTTTGCAGGTAAAATTTGTGTCACCACAAACATTCATTCAATGTTTTATAGAGCTGAAGAGAGGGTAGCAGTTATCCTTGACGGAGTGCATGTTGGGAATCTGATTTGTCACAAGGGACACACTTTGGTAAATGATTATAACTTTAAAGACAATGTGATGATATCTTAGATTACAGTTAGCTATATGGTTGTGAAAACCAAATTGGGGGTGGCAGTAGGCTGGAGTTTAGGAAATATTATTTCTGGTATCCGGACAATAGTGCTCAGGCTATAGTATAGTACATTTAGACACACTTTTACATTTAACAGCCACATAACTTTAGTGTATTGACTGCCGAATTGAAACAAGGTAGGAATATTGTTGTTTCTTAAGGGGGAGAGGTTGAAATATGTTCCCTAAAAAGGAGAGGTTGAAATTTATTCCCTAAAAATGAGAGGTTGAAATTGTTCCCTAAAAATGACTAGGTTGAAATTGTTCCCTAAAAATAACTAGGTTGAAAATGCTCCTAGAAAGAACTACGGTAATTAAATAATAGATGGTAAATACATTTTATTATACAAAGCATAATAAGGATAACTAATAAATTGGCGTTATAAACAAAATCCACTTGCGTCGATATTAAGGCGGCGTCGGTCTTAAACGTTTATTTTCTTTATTCATGTCATGGAGGAAGGAGTATCGGTGCAAGCATATTCCTAAATAGGAAGACAACTTAGGAAAGGGTTAGTTTATTAGTTATACAAAGGTTTTAGATTCTGAATGAACAAAATAGTTACCCATATAGCATGAAGTGTCTTAAAGGTTTATTTACGAGAACCGCATTGACATTTGTATATGAGCGATTAATAACAATGTTTTTTTTTTTCTCTGTGAAATATGTGTTAAACAGATCTCTGAAAATGGGGGGTGCCCCTTGGAAATGTTTCCTGGCCTGCAGGCTCAAACCACTCAAACCTGAAGTGGAACTGATCAGAGGTTGTTTAGAAATATGGTGGTTCTGTAGATTTATACACAATTGACTTGACTCGACTACATGTGACTTATTGACTCAGGAAGAAGGTGTATAGAACCATAGGTGTACAATGTTTTGTGAATTATGTATTTCCACCGCATGCTATGTTACTTTTATGTGTGTAATTTCTGCTATAAGCTGAGTGAAAAGGTACAGTATTTTTGTATGTATGGACCGCCTCAAACTACTCACAATCAACACTAATGAAGATTAAATCTCTCCCAACCCAACTAACATGCATGGTTCATTCTTTGTACTACTGATTTATAATTTATTGGGTGTTGTTTGCTGTAGACATGATTCTGCTTATTATAGGTGATTCCTGGAAATGCTCCAGCTGAGGGGGTGAGGATGGAACTTTATTTTTGTTTTATTGCACATTTCTGTGTACAAAGTTTAATATAAAAGTGTAGAAATTGGTTTACATTTTTAAAATCTAACTTATCAGCACCATTATAAGTGGGTTTACAGATGGACAGTAGCATTGCTTAATCATTAGGAGAGTAATTTAACTCATGGAGTTACCCACATTCATGCCTTCTCTCAGAGTGAATTGGGTTAAACCAAGAAGGTCCTGTTTTAGTCTAACAAGTCGAAAGTTTGTGGTTTAGATTTTCCTAACAGATCCCAAAGGAGACAAGACCAGACAGTCCTGGTCAGTACGGACCCGTGTGGGGTCACTGAACGCACATCACAGGCAGTGCGTGTCAATGCCAGGGGATCCACACAGTTCCATCTCAGTGAACGTGCTGCAGCCAAAGAGTCCCACCGTCCTCTGAACCCATTCAAGGTGGCCCTGGTGGAGCATCAGGGCTAAAGTGCTCCTCATTGCATCTGGAGCAGGTTGGGTGCACGTTGAATGAGTTGTGCAGGTTCTTCATCCTTGATCCAGTGGTGCATCTGGAGTAAGTCATCCGCACGCTGTGAGGGTGTTGATGAACTCTTCATCCCTGAGGAAGTGATCCAGTGTTGTTTGGGGTTTTCCTTTCTTCCTTCCTGTGGAGGAAGTGAAACGTGGAAGACACGTCATTCAGTGTTTTGGGCATGCAGTTTCCTGTGGAAGTGATCTGTTCCTGAGGAGGTGTTCTGCATCTTGAGAGAAAGCATCCTGAAAGTATCCTTGATCTTGCTGTTGTGATCAGAGGCGCAGATACGTTAGGGAAGTGATTTCCCCCTGTTTTTGCCTCGCAGTTTTCTATGTTGTAGCCTTCTGAGGGAAGGAGGTTACAGCGGTCATGCAGAGTATCGCAAGTGGAGGCATCCATCACTCTGCGAAGCAAGAGAAGCATCCATCCTGTGGGTTTGAGCAGTGTTTGCTTGCCAGGGGAGCAGGGAATTGAACTAATCCCAGCTGGCTTTATTATTATCTTCAGCAACCTGCAGCCCAAATGGGATGGTGGCTTTTCAACATCCAAGTTACCTCTGGAGAAGTGCATCGTTCAGCAAGATCTGAGAATAACTAAATTCAAGGGGTTTTGTAAAATCAACAGAGACTTACAAGGTGTTTAAATTTTAAAGGTGTGGAGACATCCCAACTTATTAACTTTTGTGTTTTCTTACATTTTTACAATTAACAACTTAGTTTGGGTCAATCATCTAATTTTAACTTTAGATTTTACATTTTTACAGGTCTCACAATTTACTTACATTTTAATTTTCATTAAATTATAGTTGATTCTCCATTTTTTACAGTTTTGACTACTACACAAGAAGGGACAGAATTGATAAGATTTAATTCTTCTGCCGCCTTTCATTTTATAGGTATTTTATATATATTTTTCTCTTGAAATTGTATTGTTTTAATGGAAATGAAATGAACAAACAAACAAACAAACAAACAAACAAACAAACACACTTATTGTAGATTTTAAGTTTAATATTACAGACAATTTTACTTACATCTAAGTCAAATATTAAGGTTTTGGGTTTATATTCTTCACTTCCAAGGTTTACTGGATAATGGCTGATTCACTTTTTACAGTCCTGAGGTTTGAACAATAAAACGTTTAAGGGTTTTACTCAATTTCAAGGTTTAGGGTTTCAATCTGGTTTCAAAGTTCATTATGAGTATGGTGTGTTACTAACTTTCCGTTGCCGGTCCTGATCCAGTGATTCCTATGTAAAAAAAAAAAAAAGAGAAAAAAATAAGATTTTGTAAACGTTGAGTGTATTGGTTGTTTAGGCTTTCAACACTGATTTACTTAGATGTGGTTACCTTTTCCGGTTGTGCTGATTTTACTGATAAGGGGGTCAATTTCTAATTTCTTGCATTTCATTACATTTCAAGGTTCACAGTTTGCCACTGTGAACTGAATTTTTGCTTCATTACAAGCTGTACACGACTGTTCATCATGGCTAATAAGCATAACAGGATTCTCATAGCAGGGTGTGTGATGATGAGGCTGATGGCTTCAAACATTCTGCTGTGGTATACCAGGTCATCCTAGGGGTCGTCCGTCATCCATCCGAGAGACATGGGGGATGTTCCCAAGGTTTGAGTGTGGTCTTGTTTTGGTGACTTTTACAGGCGGTTTATAATCTTTAAACTTTTTGGTTTACTTTTTGCGCTTTGAAGTTGATCCCTGCTTTTACTATTTAGGACTAATCATATTTTCTTCAGCTTTGATGAGTTTTATACTTTTTGGGTAACTTCAAAACATCTTGGGCTCAGGGATTACTCTGGTTTTACGGTTAAAGGCTGAGTCTGCTTTTTACTGTCTTAAGGGAGCTTTTAACAGCTTTAAGGGTTTGCTTTGTGTTTTTAAGTTTACTGTTGAGTAACTTTCAGGTTTAATCTTATTCTGTACTGTTTTTTGGGGTCTTGATGGTTTACTGTGCTTTTTCGTGAATTGGCTGTTGTGATGTGCACATTCATGGGTTATGCTGGTGAAGATTCTCAGTCGTCCAGGACATGATAAAATCAAAAAAGGCGTTCAATACAGGATCAACTGGACTTTATTTGTTGCAGAAAACGTTTCGACTTCTGTCCAGAAGTTTTTTTCAATTCTGAATGAATGGAAGCTGTGAGACCGAGAAGTTTTATACAGGCTGGCAGGCCACGCACCAACATATGAAATTGGAAACTGAAAAAACAACACACAATACCTGAGATAACATGCCCATTCTATTTAAATTGACAAAACAACACATCGCAGCTTGACAAAGGGGGGTTTGTAACACATACATGTAAATTGAAAGATCACACCTTAACAGTAGGAGGTTCCCTTGAGGTCTCTGGTAGAAGGCACAAAACTGTATGTAAATTGACAAAAAACACCTCCCAAACAACAACAGAGGTTACTCAGAGAACTTTGTTATTCTAATTTACAGACAAGACATCCCTGCTCCCATCCAGTGTGAAACGTTTCGGAATCAAATCCAAAACTGAGTTATAAGCATAACTTATGTCAATGAATGGGGACATTTATTGTTGAATCCAGACTGATCAATTCTTCATTTGGAACACACTTTAAAGAATAATATAAAAAAATAAAAAACATATTAGTTTATGACATTTTAAATCATAAAGCAGAAAGGCATAATAGGTAGGCTTTGATTAAATTAATAGATGCAGAGCACTAGACAGATCAACACAGAGTCTCTCGCTCAGGCCTGCGCGTGCACAGCACCTGTGAGAAGACACCGTAGTCTAAATAAAGTGGATAAAACGCACGCAAATACACATGTATAAGGCCCCCAAAATCACGCTTACACCTGCTTCCCGATACACGAAGGGAGGCACAGTCTTACGGTCTCACACTCAGACGAACAGACTGCTAGACTAAAGTTGATTGAGGAAAAATTCAATTGATTCGACCAATTATGGTAAGAAATCTAATTTTTCTTTAAACAAGAGTTATAATTGCTGTAATCTGTTATGGAGAATATTTAAACTCCTTATTAATTTCTATATAAATCAGAATGTGTTAAGCAGTGGTTTTCTAGTGAAGAAATGATTTGGGCTCTTTTTGAGTAGAAAAATGTTATCTCTTTAATTGTTGTGGGTTTTGATGCAAATATGATTCAAGCTTTTTGGGTGGTCTTTTTGTGCTGATTGCTGTGATTTGCTGGGAAAAAGTGTTTAAACTCCGTGTTGGTAAAGAAAGGAACATGCATACATGTTTCAAACAAATTAGAAAGTTTCTAGGTTGTGAGAAAGTGTTGATTCATTGGATTGAGAGGAAAAAGTGTTTTCATGAAGAAAAACTGCAGGTTTCACTCACTCACACACCAGAGAAAAAGTGATTTTCAGGAGAGTAAAAGTAGCAGGCTTATTTCTCATAAGGAGCTAGCTGAACACGTAGTATCTGACTTTTTGTATGCCTTGTATGCATCTTATAGTAACTTATCTTTGTGTGGTAATTCTCTGACGGCTCTGTGGTTGTTAGTTTGCAGTGACCCACTAAGCACAGGCCAGCACCTCCACACAGAAGCTCAACAGACAGAGCAAAACAAATGAAGCTCTTATCAGAACAAGTCTGCTCATTTTCGCAGCTGCAGAAGGGTGAAGCTGTAGATGAGTTTTGGAGTATTTTAAAATAAGTGAATGTATCATACAGAACTGATTTAGATAGAAGCCTTTTCATTTTTATTCTTTTATTATGCTTAAATGCCTATGAAAAATGATGTGACTTATATGTTTCTTTTATGGTTCACAGCAAACTAAAAAGATGCTTCACTGCTGATGGTTGAAAAATAGTTTTTGAATATTACACAGCACGTTAAAAGAGTGTTTTTTCCACAGTTTGAGTAAATTTAGGTAAAAGTTGAGGATCTAGGTGAAAGTTGAAAATTTCTTCTGACTGAAGAAATTGGAACTTTGCCCAAAAGACAGAAGGCATTAAGTCATTCTCTGCTGAGGGAGGGTGACAGCTGAAAGAGACATTATGTCATTGTTCAGTGAGGGCTGGGACGAGGTGTAAAACGTTACCTCATCATTGACCAGTGGAGTGACAGGAGGATGACATGTGGTCTAGAGTGGGTGGGGGTCAAACCCTTTTCTTGACTATAAATAAGACTGTCTGAGAGGAGAAAGGGGCTGAAGATTTTTTGAAGACCATTTGGATTACTGGACAAAGACGGACGCTCTGGAACTAAAGAAGAAGATAGAATATTCTAAAAAGACTCTCCTTGGATAAAAAAGGAGATATTTTTGCTTCAGCCTGGATCCCTTGCTATTCTTCTTCAAAATTGGATTAATTACAGAGCTGGAATATAGCCTCAAATCTTGATTCAGGATTGAGGTATTTTTTCCTTGCCTTTGGTAAATAGCCCCTGTGGATTTGCCGAACAGAAGGTAAGGAAATATTCCCATTCTTGTCCAGGGCATTAAAATTATATTAAATGTAGTATAACAAGCAACAAGACTGCAATTACCTGAAGATGGAAAATCAGTTAGGATTCCTCTGTTGATGAAAAATTAAAGTGATTTTGGGAGAAGCTCTGTGCGCTGACGGAGCGCCGCAAGATTGTTTATGTTAGTGGAACACGGTGTACTTTTATCTCCGCTCTGCTGTTGAGGGCCTCACGGCAGCTCAACTGAGCAATGATGGATTAAAAGCCGCTCTTTTGTGGAATACTATTTTTCCTGATCTAAAAATATTTTTGTGGAACAAAACAACATCTTTTGATAAGATCCAACAATAATTATGGAATACAATTGGCTGAAGTTGCTGAAGACATGAAGAATTCTTTGAATTTGCTGGATACTTTGGGAAAACTGGATTGATTCAAGAAGAGTTGTTTCCTGGACAAAAGTATTGCTTTTTGCGGCATCGGGATCTGCTCTGACAGGTCTTGGCTTATCAACTTGTTTAAAGGGAGCACCGCTTCTGAAACCTTGCTTGTCAGCGCCGCAGAACAGCAGATGGAACCTTGAGGGATTACCACATTTTCTAATGGATTATAATTGTCTGTTCCTGGATTACCATCTTTTTGAAGGGATATAACACTTTTGTGGAAGAATTGAATTGCCTAAAGGGATTACCAGATTTTTATGTGGAATTACAACGAAGATTTATTCAGTCTGCTGGAGGTGCAGACTGGCTGGAGTGCGGCGGGATCGCCGGTGGGTTTTTCTGTAGAAAAATAACAAGATTTCCCTGGTTGAATTATAACAAATTTTCCTGGAAGATCAAAACAGGTTCCCTGGATAAAAGTAGAATACTTAATGTGGAGTGCTCATTGGATTACAACTCAAATTTAATTAAGGATTGAAAATATCTTAGAGCCCGGTGTGTGGAAGAGATCTTTTGGTGAGCTGTGAATCATTTAATTCTCTTAAATGCAAATCATGTAACCTGATTAAATCTTTTCTGTAGTAAGTAGTGCTTATGCTGTTAATCCCCTGCAACTAGAAAAATAAAGAAACATAAAAACGTACAAATTTGGATTTTCCTTGACTCACCTTGATATTAAATGATGGAAAACTTGGTTCAAAGATAACAACAATATTGCTGGAGGTTTTGAATGGTTGTCTTAGCCAAAAAGAGTAAAACAACATCCTAGGATCTTACTTTCCAAGATCCTAAAATTTATTAGGCCGGAAACAATTACAATCTACAAGAGGTAAGGCTGTCGTTTAATGCACGTTTCTCTGGAAGATACGATCTGACTCCATTCTGCTAAGTCAGGCTGTCTATCGGGGTGAAAATAAAGGATGTGATGTGCAGATGTAGACAGTGAACAAGCCTAAGTGAATTACCTCGTCTCAGCCTTAATCCTAACTAATCTGGAGACAACGGGTAATACTCGTGTGCAAGGATAAAAGTTAAAAGGACTCGTTACTGGGTAGGCTGGAGTGAGGACTTGTTGCAAGGTCCTGCGGCTAACCTCACTCACGTAGAATTAACATGGCGCCCAATGTGCTTAAAGCATAAAGAACTCAAGATAACAAGGCGTGCGTCAGTGGACGGACAAAGCGCCAAACCACAACTCTCCTAGGGTGGAGGAGTTGTAGCGCGGCAGGACTAGCTACCAGCTGAGTACCCCTATACTACTAGGCAGTGGTGGGGTAAGTGGGGCTTACTAAGGACTACTGACCATGGTTCAAACGATAAGTTAAGCAGACAGTCTGTTCCCATCCGAAGCGCAAGGTATAGAGTCCGGGAGGCTCTGAGGAACAGACAACTCGAGACGGCAAAAACGAAGGATGGCCACAGGAGTAGCAACAGTAGGACTGGTGGACCAGTCCAAAATCAACGATCCAACTGTACCAGGCAGTGGTGGGGTAAGTGGAGCCTGGATCAAGACCTGGAAAAGAGTACGACAAGCAGGCTATCAAGTTTGGATGCGCCAGCTGAAGAAAACCCCTGAATGGGTATCAGCTATGGAAGCTGAGAACCTAACAGGGCCAGACAAACCCCATTTCAGGGTCAACAATCTACTGGTTTTGCCTGAAGGAATTGTGACTTGGATTATGCTCCTGCGTCTCAACTTGAGAAGAACAACGAGATGTAACTGGATTCATCCGGATAAAGAACCCCCTGAATGGCACTGTGATTGGGGCTGTCGACCCCTAATGGGGTTACGCCACCAGGGTTACTGGGAGGCTGAAGTGATCCACCCTGCCCCACCGAGGGATGACAGCTGCCAAGCCATACTCCCACGTTGGGAATTTTGGGGCAACTTTCATCTGGACTGTGACAAAATCCCTCCTTTCATCAGAAGAAACCGGACTGGAGAACATCAAGACCTAATCAAAGTCAAGACTGTCCACACCACGAAACATAAGATGGTGCTCAGAATCAATGCAATTGAACAAGGTTCCAATGTACGACCCACTGCTGGAACAGCCCGCCCACCAATTCCAATAGATGTAGCTGGAGATGGAGGCATAAGCCCATCTGTCAGACCCTATGTAGATCCGGAACAAGACACAAGGAAGAAACAGGCCTATATGGATGATTGCATGGAGAATAAATTCAAGAAACTCTCAATCTGCTATTGGAACCTGTACGGTGAATGCAATACCCAAAATTATTTGACAATAACACCAGTAATGAATCAAAGATACTATTATTGGAGTTGGGCTGCAGTTTTTCAACCACGTAACGCTTGGTATAAGGACTGGTTAAATGAAACATTGCCTTGGGTTTGGATATCCCCACAGGTACTTCATTTTGAAGGTGATTTTGTGGAAGGAGATACTAGGACTCATACAGGCCTGATGGGACCCTTTTATTCGGATATGTATGTACAGAGAGTACCAAAACCGAACGAGTTGTTTGAGACACCCAAAGGTGATTTTGATAAAATTGACAAATGCGTGGCTGAAAGAATTTTCCTTAGTCTTAATAATTCAGTGTGGGAACGTAGCGGAGCATCCCCTCGATGTCGGTTGTGGGAAACAGAAGTATCTGTTCTGTCTAATTGGCGTTATGATTGTACTAAATTACAACATACAAAGACAGTTAAGATACTACTCCAGGCCTGGTACGAATATAATAAACGAGATGAAAAACGAACTTGGTGGGGATTCCAAGAGGAGGAAATAAAAAAATGGGTAACTCCCTGTTTGCATCTCTCTCGTAATTACTGGATTAAGTACCAATTCTTAGCAACAGTCTACTCTAAAGAGCAAGACATATGGGCGAATGTTCTGTATCGCCCTGACAGATATGTCAGTCCCAGACCGTGGCGTATGACTTGCAATAGTAAGCAGACCATGTGTAGCATTAGCTTGGCATTTAGACCCTGTGGTTATATTCCCGGATGGGAGGATTACTGTAAGGAGCACTATGGGCAGGAAGACTACGCATCTCACGTGGCGGAAGTAGTGTGGAAAAAGTACGGCAACAAATTGAGGAGATCAGTCCCCGAGGGCACGAGCTGTACTAACATAATCTTGGGACACAGTTTAAAAACTAGAAAAAATATTCAAGGGGTGATTATCCCATTCGTATCCGAATCCATGATCGCACTAGCTGAAGGACATGCAGTGAGACAAAGCTTATGTAAAGGAGGAGATATTCGGTTACGAATGGGTGGGCCCAAACCAAATTTATTCAAACCTTACCTGTCAGTACCCAGAAGAGGACTGGAAAAAGTGCGGCAAGAAAGAAGACGAACACAATTGTGCTTGGTATGAAACAGTAAGCTATACTGTAAGCCGCAAAGCCACCGAAGCAGTACACGGTGTGGGGGAAGTGATTAAGGAGGGCGTAAAAACAGTCCAGGGATGGATGGTCGATCTATTCATTCAGCTCTGGCCTTATTTAGCAAGCTTAGTCGGTATAATAGCTGTGGCCTTATTAGGACGTATCATCCTGCAAGAAAGCCTCAAAGCTATGTTTCGCTCATGTGAGAGGAACTACAAGCCACTCCCACCAGCACCAAGTGCGGGCTTAGCTTAAAAATCAGAACACCAAGGTGGTAGTCTCACTCCTGCCCAGAAGCAGGGGAGAGCAGTAGTAGTAAATATACTTCCAGAACCCCTCAACAGTGAACTCAGTATGCAGGACTCAACACTAGCTCCGGAACCCGGAATGATTGTGAGTACACTTTCTCCTAGGGCCCTGTTCATCGAAAGCTATATGGACTAGCTGTCCTGATAAGATAGGGTCTGATTTGGGGAACTTATTCTACGTTATACCGGACTGGTGTTTGTACCTCAGCACTGATTTTTGTTTGGATAATAACCCATGCAGCTGGTTTCAAGATAGGGCGTGAGTTTCCTCCATTGCTCTACAGACGAGTTTAGAGTTATGACCAGTGTGAGTTCTTTGGCTTGAAAATCAGATTTCGTAAAACAGCAAGAACTTCATCATTATAACCAACATAGCTTAACCCTTCCCTGCTGACGCTAGTATATAGAAATTAGTTTGTTACTTGTTCACATTTCTACTTATTTACTTATCTTCCTTTTTACATAATTTCATTATTTTTATTATTATTTTTTTTTCATTATTATTATTATTATTATTATTTTTGCAACTTAGAACAGGTCCTGTTATGCTCCTCCTTTATCATTACAGGAACCCCAAAAGACCTGCTGTTATTGTCCAATTGGATTGATTGATCCTGGATACCTTTGGGCTGTTGGTTCTTCTTGGTGGTGCCGAAACTGCCATTTAGATGCGGCGGATAGGTCTGTGATAAGAGGGATCCTCGTCCATGATATCTCAAGGGGCTTGCCACAAGTGTCGGTCGAAGACTGTTGGGAGATAGAGCGCACCTGTAGGGTTGTCTGGACCTCAGCACTGTTCTCGACACCCTATATCCCAAGTGATGCTTTTCAGACAGGAGCAACCTACCTATCTGTGGTCACGAAGGAATGGGAAAATCTCTGCAACGCAACCAAGTTCAGGACCGTCCACCTGTGTACAGGGCAACTCATAGCCTATGGACCACCCTTGTCCACCTTCACAGCCCCACAGACAGAACCAGCACTCCAGCTTCAAGTGGTCCCCATTCCATTGGAAGTGAATCTGGGAGCCACACATCCGGGTGTTCCCGGCCAGATGCTGCCAGAACCGATGTCAGTAGGTCCCAGCACCATAATTCAATATGCACCACCAGCAGCTATGACAGCCCAAGACCAAGAACCGACAATGGGTCCTTCCAACCAGCACGGCATGATGACTCAATTTGTTACTGAACCCATAGAGGCTGGGGCAGCCTCTCCTGTACCTCCAGTTGAGCCAGAGTTGCCTGAACTACATGATTTTATTGATGAATTCCTGAGGAACGAGGAGGGCTCTCTTGCCCCTGAGGGCATCTACGAGCCCTGCAGCCCTGATCCTCTGTCCCCAGATGGTCTGGAAGTCCTTGATCCCCCAAGTCTATCATACTCACCAACTAGCCCAGACATGTCTAGCCCTGCTAGATCACAAGTCTCTAGTCCCGTCAGTCCAGATACGACAGGCCCAGCTGGGCCAGAAGAACCTGACAACCCTATTTCAGTCAGTTCAGTTGTTCTTGATTCCATTGACTCAGAGTCTGACTGGATTCCTGAAAGCCCAATGCAACAACCACCGCAACAAGGGATGAACGAGACAATTGTCTATCCGGATTGTCGAGAAGAGTGAGTTGATTGTGGATTCAAAAACCAACAAAAATTAATCAGTACAGGAAAGCTTATGGAATAAAGTACAAAAAATATTTTAACAGTAGTCGAGGTAGAAACATGTCTGGGCTTGTCCGGACTGGCCCGGACTTGCCTATTATGTAACTTCAGTTATCTCATCTGTTATGAATGTGTGCACAGAAAGAGTGGCAGGAAAGAAGGCCCACTTAGACACACACACACTCACACACACACACACACATACAGACGCATACTCACACAAAAACATGCAGAGAAGTGCAGAATGAGGACTGCAAAAGGAGCAGAAAAGAGTGGTTGTTTAAAACCTTAGAAAAGCCTGTAACATCTGAGTGTTGGAAACTGTAGTTATGAGGGTAAGATAAATAAGAGAAGTTAACTGTGTCCTAAAGTTTAACAGTTAAGAGTTGTGAAAGGCATGAAGAAAGTCACTTCCTAAAAGCAAGCAGCCACATTCTCTAATTCATACACGAACATTTTAACAAGAGCAGAGAGCAGAAGGGAGAAACATGATGCCAAAGACTTGTTCTAACTCTAAAATGTTTTTATCTGAACTTGGTTTAACCTTGATTGGTTTTTATAAGTAACTTGTTCTAATTAATACGAGCAAGAGATATATGATTTTTACCAATAATCATGGTAGATGTGTTTAACTAATATAATCAAGTGAGATGTGTTTTACTTAATATAATCAAGTGAGAAATGGTTTTAACCAATATAATCATTTAATATGATGTTGTTATGATAAAAAGTTAATCATTTTTTATAATAGCAATTGCAATGATGTGTTACTATGTTTCAAAGATGGTTTTGTGACAAAAGTGATCTCTTGCAAAACACACACGTTGAAAAGTATAACTTGCAAACACTTTACTGGAAAAAGTGAGGTAACTAACTGACCAGAGTTGTGTCAATCTCCGGCCCTGGTGAATCATCCAGCCTCGAGCAAAAAGAGCAAATTCATTTCCTAATAAGGGATCATGTAGCTTCGAGCAGAGATTGCAAGAATAGAGCAGAACTGCAGCTCTGCCCAAGCAAGCAAACCTAGCCAATCACAGACTAGCTATCCCCCTCCTCCTAGGGAGAAGGCGGGACTAAGATTTATATTTAAACGCCCTGTTCCTTCAGAACCGGGCTGTCCGAAGTTGTCATGATGCGGTCGAGGAGCTGTACATCAGACACCGAGTAACTGGAGCTGACCTGCTCCACTGAAGACCCAAGGCGTGGTTCAGATCGACTCCGTGCTGACAGGAAGAAGCAAGCGTCCTGGGGAGAGACTTCTTTTCTTTCATTTTTTGAGCTTTAAGGAAAGACTGGATAGTTTTTACCCAGACAGCCAGGACGAAGCAAAACTTGTTTCTTCAGATCAGACCTGCAAGGAGTCAGAGGTGAGCTTCAGTCCCCAGGGACTGAAGGCGACTGCTTCGGGTTTTCCCTCTCGGTCCCCGAGGGACTTTGAGGAATGAAAAGGGATGCCCGCAAGACACCTTACTGAATCCTGGCTTCAGCTAGATTTAAATCAAATCAAATTAAAAGCGGATAAAGCGGAAGCAAATAGACAATTCAATTATCTTAGGGACTCAATGGCTCGAGGTTGCTTGATAATCCGGAGGGCTCTGGGGAGATACATCCACTGGGTAAGATTTTAAGTAAAACTCTAAACCCTGATCCTTAAGGTCAGGAGAGACGTGTGTTTGCAGAAGACCACTCTAACTCTGATTCTTAAAATCAGATGAGATGGAAATGAGTGAGTGTACTCTAAACTCTAGCTCATAAAGCTGGATGAGGAAGTTTCTTATGATTAAGCGCTCTAAGTCTGGTCCATAAGACTGGATGGGTATTGGAAGTGTTAACTGTGTGACATCAATGAGACGACCCTCCGAGCCTCTCCAGCCTGGACTCCAGAAAAGAACCTCCTCAAAGACTCTATGCAGATCGAGCAACTTAACATCAGGTCTGAGGATTGTTTGGTGAATTAATACTTTTACTTTACTTATAATCATAATAATTAATTGTACTGTTATGCTGTAAACGCTGATCTTTCCCTGCAAAATAATTGATTAAAATCAACAAAACGTAAAATTCTTGACTTTTATTCATCAACTACTTGTCCATGGAAATGTAAGTTTGGTTCACAAAGATAACATCAAATATTGGGAGGTTTTGAAAGGTTAAGCATTAGCACCTAAGGTAATATAAAAACAATACCCCAGGGTCCGATTTCCTGGATCCTAAAATTAACTGGATCAGTAACAATAGCGAGCTTAAACACGGGAGAAGCCTCCGTTAACACGAGTTGCCTTGTACTAAACCCTCCGGTCCCCAGCTGCTGAGGTGGAGGGAGGAGCAAGGTGAAAAAGGGGTGTGGCTTGTGGAAGCTAGGAGGTGAATAGTCCAGATGAATTCTCCCATCGACAGCCTTCAGTCGGAAGCTGTCCCACGTAGTTCAAGGTAATACCCAAACTCCGGGACCGGTTCAATAGACCCTGTTAGCAGGTAGGCTGCAGTGAGGGCGTGTCACGCACCTTGTGATTACCTCGCTGATTATTCAGATAAGCAAACATGGCGACCACGAAGGGACCCTCTTTATGAATAAAGACTCCCAAGAGACAAAGGCGTGCGTCAAAGGACTGACAAGCGCCAGAAGAACAACTCCTCTTAGAGTAGAGAAGTTGTAGTCGGCTGGTCTAAGCTATCAGCTAAGTGCCCCTTAATTCCACAGCAGTGGGCGGGGTAAAAAGGGCTTATTCGTGATCTACTGACCATAGATCAGGAGTAAGATTAGCAGCAGGTCGGTTTTCATCCCAGGTACAGGGACATAAAGTCAGTCGGCTTTGAAAACGGACAAACTCGAGACGACAAAAACGAAAAATGGCCGCAGAAGCGGCACCAACAGGACTGGAGAACCAGTCCACAGAAAACGATCCAACTGGACCAAAACCCGCACCAGCGGAAACGACAAAGACACATGATCCGCCCAAAACGGACGATCCGAACGGACAAGAACCGGACACAGCAGGTGAGCCAAAGAATGAGATTCCGATAGAAATAATTCCGTACGTCCAGGGGTTCCCTACTTGGCATTCCGACCTTCAAACAAGGTACAGAAGAAGTCATATAAAAGTAAACGATAAGGAATTAGAGACCTACCTGGCTAAGGAAATAGCAGAAAATAATATCTTCTGTAGTCCTGGGTTGGTAGAAGGCCGTCAGATAATGGTAATAAAAGACCCAGGCTTTATGACACGTACAGCTGGCCCCAGAACATGGCTAAAATGGTGGGCACAGCAGCTTGAGGCCCCTTATGGCCTAAACATAATAATGTTACACAGTCCCTCGGCCGAGTATGACCCTCTCGTAAAGAGGGCGGCTAAGACATCGGGGATAGCACATTCTAGCGCAACTCCTGATGCAAAAGCAATCAAAACACTTCCCCAGTATGAGGAGGAATTGACTAAAATGAAAGCATACAAAGTGAAAAGGAAACAGACACCTAAGATGGAACCTGGAAATGACTCTGTAACAGGATCTCCTGAAACTACGGACGATGAACGTGGGGGGGGAGGAACAAATCCAACAGCTCCCCCGCCAGGTGAAGGAACATCAGGAGAGATGAGGTTCGTAATTCTCCCATACGGCCATGGTTTTGAGTCCTGGCACCCAGAAGTTCAGAGGGTAGTTAGGGAGAACAGCGCAGATATAGAGGAAAAAACCCTAAAACAAGGTCTGGTGCATTATATAAAACATAAAAGAGAATACTATGGTTTGCCAGGAACAGACAACAGTCAACTGATAATAGTAAAAGACTCGGCAGAAATAACAAGCAAGTGCGAGATTAGAGCATGGCTACGATGGGTGATGAATCAGATTGAGGAGAGTAGGCGCGGAAATGTGACCTCTATCCTCAGTCCTTCAACTGAGTATGACCCCCTAATAAAAAGGGTTGCCAAAGAAACCGGGTTGGGTGTATACTTAATAGACCCAAACGTTAAAGCAACCCCGATGAGTAAAACGTATAGGGAAGAAATACATAAGTTGAGACAATACCGGCAAAAAAGTTACGGAGCAACAGGTAACCCGGAGCATGGATCAGACTCTGAAATAAACACTCCGGAAGAGTCAGGTAAAGAACCTGAGCCAGAAAAGAAGCCCGTTGCTCCTAGGAGAACAAGGGCCACAAGAAAAGAAATAGAACCAGGTCTCTCAGTCCTCTTGTATGGCCGAGGGTATGAAACCTGGGACCCATTCATGCAAGAAACGCTCAAACGAAACAACCCGAAACTAGGTGAGAAAACCTTGCTGAAGAACCTGCATGAACAAATAGGAGAATTGGGAGAGTTTAACTGCACCCACATGGGGCATTTAAGTCAAATGGTAGTATGGGCACACCCAACGGAAGTAAGGACAAAAGCCGAAATTCTAACTTGGCTGGGGTGGTGGACACAAGTGATTTGGGAAACCACTACAAGAGAGGTGTTACTGTTATACAGCCCATCAGCAGAATATGACCCACTAGTAAAAATGGTGGCCAACGAAATGGGTGTGGGCTGGGTCACTAGCGCTGAGGACAGGACGGTAAAAGCGACCTATAGGATTAGAGAATACACTGAAGAACTGAATAAACTTAAGCAGTACAAGCAAATGATAGCAGATCGGAAAAAAGCAATACCAAAAGAGCAAGGCAGCAGTGGACTGGGCTGCGCAGCCATAAAACCAGCCTCAAACCAGGGTCCCAGTTCATGGGGTTCCAAGGGGAACTTAAGAACTTACAGAGAAACCTTCACTTATGGCACTGACCCAGAATCAAGTAAAACGGACAATGAAGGAGACCCCAGATCTCCTGCCACCAGCCCCGAAAGAAAGAGGAAAGAAAGGAAAGACAACGGAGATTCAAATCCTGGGGAGTCAGATGACAATACCAGTAAGGGATTCAAAATTATGACCCGAGCCCTGGCAAAACAGTTAGCCGAATTCTTGAACGTAAACCCCGTAGAAAAAACGGAGATACATAACCCAAAAGGGCAGTTAAAACCCCAACAGGAAACTGAACAACCCCTAGTAGGTTCCTTACGACCCTCGGGAGAAATTCCTAAGAAAAGTATTGCTAAGATAAAACATCATGACCAAGACTTTGAACTCCCTCAGGGATCAGGCAGTACGGGGCAAACTTTCCTAGGACTCCTTGAAGGGGTACCAGAGCCAGCCCCAAGAGCAAAACCAAGGAGTGGATCTCCTCGCAAGCAACCCAAAGAGACAATCCAATTCTCAAAACCCCTCGGTCCATTACCCGACGAAGCTCGGGTCTTAAAACTCCAAAATGGGATCAAGGTATGTAGTTTGGTAGGAAGCGCCTTCACAATGGAGGGAGATGGGCTGCTGGTATTCACCAAAAATAACTGTAAAATCCATAACAAAACTTTCAGAAAGGTCCTGAACACTGCAGCTGGACCCCAATATGAAAATGAAGTAAGAGAGTTGATGGCACAAACACGAGAATCAGAGTCAAAAGTGTGCCTAACGAGCGGAGGGAATCTCTTGTATAATACTATAATACATGTCCCAATTAGAAGCTACAAAAAAGCAGATAGTAACGAGGGGTATATGAGAGAAATGATAAAGGCCCTCGAGCAAGGGATGGCCCAAGCGCTCGCGAAAAACTTCAGACGAGTAGTAACGACAACCGAAGGGTTACGATCTGAAAACCTCCAGTGGGAAATAGCCGAACGAGTTGCTGTTCATACAATGACTTACTTGGCAAGCAGTATGCCAAGCGCTACCTTGCTAAAAGAAATAGTCATAGTGACCCCACCCCACCTGGAGGAAGAACGAAAGAAACGGTTGTTGGCCGAAATGTCCCCGCCAGGGAAACAATCCGTCAACAAACAACCCAAGAACACTGAAATAAATGACGGAGAGGTACCAGGTACCTCAGGGGACACAGGACAAAAGAAATCCACCGCGAAAGACACCCACGAAAGGTTAACACTGATTGAGAACACCCCCAAAGGGAAAGGGTTGAGCAGCTCCAAACCCAGAATCAGGAGGAGTGGAGCAGACACTTCAGAAGGACGAACTGGACATCAGGTAGTCACCGCAATACAAGCCTTAAATGCAGGAAACGCAGAGATCGGGGGTGAACACCCGCAAGAAGAATTAGACCGAGAATCTGATGAGGACCTAAGTTTAATAAACTATGAAAGTGACGATAGTGTTAGCCTGAGCTCAATGGAGCAACTTCATCTGCCAAAAAAGTCCTTGAGGTTTGGACTAAGGAAGGGACAAAAGAAAACAGTACCACTCATAGATCCACAGCAAGCATCAGAAAAAATAACAAGGGACCCAACTTGGGGTCTCATACAAACAAAGCAGGGACGTAGTACATATGTTCCTGAGGCCGGACAAAGCCACCGTGATATTCCAACGGAGTGGGCCGATAAATTAGATGAGATGGTGGGATTGACAGTAAAAGCAACCTTGGGAGAATGGGCTAACATTTTGATGATGCCCATGTTCCCCACACTGGCCGCTCACCAAGACCTAACCGAAAATTTTAGAACCGCTTACGTATCAATAGCGCACGATGTGATGCTGAGAAGAATGAGAAAGACAGCATACAAATATGCCAAAGAAACAAACGAGAAAATGAGGGATGAGATATCAGAGAGTGATGAAGAAGCATCTGGTCAGGGAGAAAATAGTCAGGAATACCACGAACCTCAGTTAAACCAAAAATCTAAGAGGGCGGAACAGAACCGAACCATCAGCTCAGAAGCTGATAGTTATCGTGAGTACAAAATGCTGAAAAACTTAGTAAGGGAAAAAAGACCTGATGAAAAACCCGAAGAATACATAAAAGATGTATGGCCTATGGTAATTAGTTCCACCGAGTGCGACGCAGCCAGAAAGCTGTGGTTGGGTAATGTCACTGCAAACCCAGTGGGCAAAGAGGAGACAGCTCAAGATCATTTTGAGAGATTGGTACTTGAGGACATGGACGACGAGGATGCTCAAATCCAAAGGGCGAAAGTACGCATGGATCAAGGCCAACACCTCACATCAGTCTGGTATTCACTAAAACAAAATGTCCCACCAAAAAGGTATGTTAAAGCTTTAAGAGTAGTAACAAAGGGTAGGAAAGGTGAAGTGAAATTCATTTCAATGCCCAATGACACTTTGGTCCCCCAGATCGATCAGGCAGTGAAAGCTTATGATCTAGAACAACAGTACTGGGAGGAAAAGAGGAAAAATGAGACAAAACAGCCAAAAGTGGCCCCTAGGGCCCCTCCACAACAACAGCAGCAGCAATATAGAGGGTCTCCAAGGCAATCAGAGCCGCAATACAGAGAAAACCCCCAAAGACCACGATCTGAACCACAATATGGAGAACGGTCTCAGAGACCCCAGCAAGAACAGCAGTACAGAAACCAACAGCCAAGAAGGTATCAAGCTTCACCCGGAAATGCAGCACCTCAGAAAAAGAGCGATTACGTGCCTACAGAAGAGTATAATAGAATGACCCCTGAGCAAAGACAGGCCCTCCAGGAATCCCGAAAGAAAAGGGATGGGGGGCCAGCTAAATAATGGCTGAAAGGTCGCGGGTCACCCTAGAAGGTGCTTATTGGGATGGGGACGAAATCCACACCAAAGTGGACGGAGAGCCCTATCTGATAGACTCTGGGGCAGAGGTGTCCATGACCCGCAAAAACCTAAAAACAATAGGACACCTAACGGTTCAATTGGCTAATGGAACCATAGAAAAAATGCCTTATGCATTATGGCACGGAATTGTGTGGATCAAAGGACCATACAACCTAGTTGCAATAACTGATTTGAAAGAATTAAGAAAACCACGGAAAGACCGCAGAGCTCTAAATAGACGACTGGATATGCTTAAGTCCAGGTTAGTAAAAATAGGGCCCACTCATGAAAAACATGAATCAGAAGAATGGTATAAACCTGTAAATATTCCTGAAGTAACAGAACAAAGAGTAAATGAAAGTGACTTCTCCCCGGCTGGGAAAGAGAAGTTAAGACAAATCATAGAGTCAGCCTCAGTGGCCAGATTTAAAAATGATTGTGGAGATTTAGGCCCATCAATTGTACATACAATTGAAGGAGGTGTACATCCACCGGTAAGACAATATCCTTTGAACCCAGGAGCAGTAGAAGAAATGAATAAAATTGTGAGGGAATTAAGTGCTTTAGGGATTATCAGAGAAGAATCTTATCCCATTACTAACAGCCCCATTCAAGCAGTAAAGAAACCTGAGTCCGCAGGAGGGGGATGGAGACCAGTAATTAATTTTAAAGCACTAAATAGACGAACGGTAGCAAACCGAGCAAGCCTAATTAACCCTCAAGGTACTCTGAAAACTCTACAAGTGAAAAAGTACAAATCCTGCATTGATTTGGCGAATGGATTCTTCTCTCTCAGACTGGCTAAACAATCACAAGGGAAAACAGCTTTTACCCATCAAGGAAGGAGCTATGTGTGGCAGCGTTTGCCACAGGGGTACAAAAACTCTCCAAATGTGTTTCAGTCAGCCGTAATGGATGTGCTTAAAGACTTGGGCGCAACAGTTTACATCGATGATGTGTTCATCGCAGATGACACAGAGGAGGAACACCTAGAACGGTTGGCAGAAGTGTTGCAACGAGTTACAAAAGCAGGGCTGAAACTTAATCTGAAGAAATGTCAGTTTGGGCAGTTCCAAGTAAACTATTTAGGTTTCCAAGTAACGGCCGATCTGGGACTTTCCGAGGGTTACAGAGAAAAACTTGAGCAAATTCAGCCCCCTGAATCCGAAAACGAGCTACAAAAAATCTTAGGACTGTGCAACTATGTGAGAGATCATGTTCCTAACTACCAGAAATATGCAAAACCCTTGTATGCCTGTCTGAAGAAAAAGGAAGGACAAGATGAAAAGAAAAGCAAACAAGCATGGATTTGGACAGCCGGAAATCAGAAAGATCTGGAAGAACTCAGAGAAAAAATCAAAGAAGCAGTGCGATTAGAGCCAAGAAGTGTAATGACAAAACTAGTAGCTGAAGTCAGTTGCGAAGATGACAACGCTATGGTTTCAGTTAAAAATGAACATGGAGGGCTAGTCACTCTCTGGAGTTACTCGTTAACCTCAGTTGAGAAAAAGTTTCCCCAGGAAGAAAAAGAACTAGCTGTGTTAGCTAGATACTGGGGTACATTGAAAGATCTAGCTCAAGGCCAACCTATCAAAGTCATAACACAAAGTCAAGTGCACAAATATCTCAGAAAAGGGACAATAGAAAGTACCAAAGCCACGAATTCCAGATGGGGTAGGTGGGAGGACATTTTATTAGACCCCGATCTAGAGATAGGACCAGCACAACCTGTGAGTAAAAAAGCAAAAAATGAGATGCCCGAGAAACCAAAGACGCACGACTGGACTCTCTACACCGACGGATCTAAGAAAGGAACCGATCAGGTAGCACACTGGGGATTCATCCTCAAATTTCAAGG
Organism: Garcialebias charrua; assembly: GCA_038048925.1. Taxonomy (NCBI): domain Eukaryota; kingdom Metazoa; phylum Chordata; class Actinopteri; order Cyprinodontiformes; family Rivulidae; genus Garcialebias; species Garcialebias charrua. The sequence goes on from JBBPBX010010358.1 coordinate 57,991, forward strand.
GAACGAGTGCTGCCGTAGGAGGGGGAGAGTGCCAGGAAGTGCGCAAACTGGAGAAGTTACGGCAGTACTCGAAGGGTTGC
>JBBPBX010010359.1:0-10584 GCA_038048925.1 Garcialebias charrua
GTACATTCAATGCTCGTTTGTGAAACGATCAACGCATCAGGCTGCAGTAAGCAAAGTATTTTTTGCAGGAAATTCTTTAGGTCCTATAAAATAACATTTTTATAGCATGGTTCTAAACACGTTTATAACAATAAAATGTAATATTAATATCATACACTTTTACTAAGCCTGAGTTAGAGAAGAATATCGGCCAAAAACTTGCAGAAACACAAGTAAAACTCACATTATATACAAAGTACACAGACTTTATGATTGTTTCTTAAGAACATTAATTTCTACATCTTATGTATTTGCTCCACTGAACTCTAGCCGAGGTTATAGCACCGGAAGTGCCTCACCTTCAGATCTACCATACTCTGATCAAAATAACATTTCTGCTGTTGCATTAAAAAAAAAAACTACAGGAACACCAATTATAAAAAAAAATTAACTTAAAATAACTGCAATCCTCTCAAAACTGAAAAAGATCTACTGGTATTTAGAGTTATAGAATGGATTTCCTAGCACACATATATAATACGTAAAACCTTTATTGAAATGAAAATTACCAAAGTTACCAGCAATATAATTTTAACTGTTTCTCTATCACCCTAAATAAAAATAGCACATATCCGCTTATGAATTATAAAACTTAGTCAATCCGCTGTAAAGCTAACAGATTATTTAGCTACGCTATAAGCGGATTAGCGCAATAGCGCTACATAGCGGTCGGAGGGCCCACCACTGCATGCCGATAATGTTGTGCATCCTTAATCAAACATCAAGTTTTAATCCTCAAACGGGTCCAAAAACACAAACTCTAAAATTCTTCATTGATTTTTGGAATCTTTCTGATTGATGAGGGAGCAGCCGCAGCTGTAAAGACCAGATGTAGCACCAAATAAAAAGTTTTTATCTACAGGACATCATTTTTAGACAACTTTTAGCTTCTGCAGATGAGTCAACTCTTCTCGATGTTGTAACTTCCAGAGTTAATGGATGGCCTGAAAGCCTTTCGCTTCTGCAGAGAGAAAACAAAATTGCTTAGAGAATGTGCCTCATCTGTCCGTCTGCGTTTGTTCGCAGAACACTTCAGGTGCATTACCCATGATGCAACAGCACACACCTCAGTTGTCAGCTCATAAACATGTGCAGCATTTTACTTTTTAACAATAAAACACTGACTAATGTCAACAGTTTCACTAAACATTTCTCTTTAAATAATCTGTTTATCGTAATTATTAACAGAAATATCTTTAAAATGTTGGAGACGGCACTGGACCAATGAGCTGGTTATTTTAGTTTTAGCCTTTGCTCAAGATGTGTTAGCTTTAGATGATAGAGGTAGTTGGAGCTGTTTCCAGCACGCTTTGTTTAGGTAAAATTCCTCAATAAGCCATGGCGGCAGCCACAATCCTTAAATAATTAAATGTTTAACTACACACCACACATACTTCATATTTACAAATGAGTTCCAAGCTGAAGGAAACAAGTAAAATCTGGAATAAGTCAGCAACAGAACCAAACATGTTGGGAGATCTTACTGTAAATGTGCTGAAAGGCTGCGAGTCATGTTCTGTTTTTAACTGGGACCAGGTTGTGCCTCGTGTCGATGTGGATTCATGAAGTATGATTCCATCTGTCAGAGTGAGGGTGTTTCCTGTAATGTTGACACTCACAGAGTGGTTACATTAAAGAAAGAGCAATGCTTAGAGGAGTTGGTCCAGTCAATGTATAGAGTGGTTCCATTCTTATCTGAGTGACAGGAGCTTTTGTGTTAATATTGGTAATATTTTATCTGCTTCAGTGCCTCCTTTCTGCGGTGTTCCGCAGGGCGCGATTCTTGGACCACTTCTGTTTTCACTCCATCTGTTCCCTTTGGGGTCTATCTTGAGGAAATATGGTCTATTTTCACTGCTATGCTGATGATTGTCAGATTTATCTGCGTTTAAAACCCAAAACCAAAAGTTCTTGCTCATTCAGCTTCTGTTAAATGTCTTCATGGCATCAAGGCATGGATGGCTTCAATTTTTTTAAGATTCAATGATAAGAAAACTGAATTCATGGTGTTTAGCTCTAGCTCTACTGCTGTCTCTGTTCCTGCAAACCTCGAATCTCTTGAACCATATTTTAAGCAGTCTGTTACAAATCTCAGGATGGTTTTAGACTCTGATGTAATAAACAGATTAACTCTGTTCTGCCGAGAAGCTTCTTCAAGCTAAGGCAGATAACTAAACTTAAGTCGGTGTTGATCAGATTCATTCATTCAACCTTTATTTAGTCAGGTAAATCTTATTGAGCTTCGAGGGCTCATTTACGAAAGCGACCTGCTACAAACTAAAGAATGATGAACAGCAATGGTACAACTACATTAAACAATAGACAAAAGAAAAAGAAAAAGTAGCAAAAACTAGCAAACATTATAAGGTAGATGTACAAAATCAAAAACAGGAACAAATCTGCATTGGTTTTTGCCAGGATTCCAACAGATTCTGAAAATCATTTAGAGAGGTCAGGGCCGAGAGCTTCAGATCTTTTTGTAAGATATTCCAGGAAGCAGGAGCAGAGTAGGAGAAGGCCCTTTTTCCAAGTTCAGTCCTCACTGACGGAACACTGCAGGTAATCATGTCCTGAGAGCGCACACTGTAGCTGCACTCACGCAAAGACATGTAGGAGGAGATGTATGAGGGCAGCAGACCAAGAAGTGATTTAAAGATGAAAATGTACCAGTGGAAGAGTCTGCGTGAGGTTAATGATGTCCAGTTAACCAGTGAATACAGGGTGCAGTGGTGGGTACGATAATCACAGCCAGTTATGAATCTTAGTGCACCATGATAGACAACATCCAACATCCGCAGGGTGCTTGTAGGAGCATTCATGTAGAGAATGTCACCGTAATCAATGGAGGGAAGGAAAGTCACAGATACAAGGCGTATCCTAGCATTCAGTGTTAGACATGATTTATTTCTGAAAAAGAAACCCAGTTTAACTTTCAGTTTCTTCACTAGGTTTTCCACGTGGAGTTTAAAAGAGAGATGTGAATCGACCAGGATACCCAAATATTTATATGAGTCAACAAACTCAATAGGGACACCATTTGATGATAAAATCAGAGGAAGATCTGACTGACTTCCTACTTGAAAAAAACATCCCTTTTGTTTTATCAACATTTAGAACAAGTTTGAGACGGAACAAATCTGACTGGATGATGTCAAAAGTGGATTGCAGTAACTGGAAAGCCTTAGCTACTGTTTTAGCTTGGCAATAAACAACTGTATCATCATCAGCATAGAAATGTAAGGATGCATCAGGGATGCTCTGACCTACATTAGCTATGTAGATTGTAAAGAGGGTTGGTCCTAAAACTGAGCCTTGTGGTACACAATTTTTAACTGTTAAATAGCTGGAAGAAGTACCGTTATGTTGAACACATTGCCTCCGATTGGAAAAATAGTTAGAAAACCAACCGATTGTGTGATCAGATCTGACCTTGAAAAAATTATCCATGCATTCATTACAACTCTACTTAACTACTGTAACATGCGTTATGTTAGGGTCAGGCAGGTCTCCCTTTCACGCCTTCAGCTCGTCCAAAATGCTGCAGCTCGGCTGTTATCAGGAACTTGTAGGTTTGAGCACATTTCACCAGTTTTGTCCTCCCTTCGCAAGTACATTCAGGATAGATTTTACAATTCTCCTGTTGACCTTTAAGTGCATTAACGGCCTTACACCTTCATACCTCTCTGACCTACTTCAACCATAGGTTCCTTCTCGAGCGCTGAGATCATCTGATCAGCTACTTTTGGTTGAAGCTCAGAGGAGATCAGGCTTTTTCAGTCTTGGGCACTAAACTCTGGGACAATATGCCCCCAACATTAGATAGGCCACTTCACTTCCTGTTTTTAAATCTCTTCTAAAAACATACCTGCATTCACGGAAGTTAAGCACGGTGTGACTTGATTTTGTATTTCATTGTTTTGGGATTTTTGATTTGATTTTATATTATTTTATTATGGTTTTATTTTGATGATTTAAATAAAAAAAAATCCATTAAATTACTGGCTTTGATTTTTATTGTTAAACACTTCGGTAACAGCAGCTGTTTTTAAACATGCTTTATAAATGAATTGGATTTGATTTGAATGTTGAGCTGGAGAGGAAAACCTGAAAAATAATCTTTATTGTATCTAAAAAAGCTAAGTCTGGTCCTCTGGACATTAAAAAAACAAAACAAAACAAAAAAATTGTAGAAACGTTTCGTCTTTCGTCCGAAAGACTTCCTCAGTCTGAGCTGCTGTATTCAGCTCAGTCTTATAAATAGCACCCTCTCACAGTGGATCAACCAGTTGGCTGATGACAGCCTGAAACCAGCTGCTCACATGATCAAGGAGGACCATCAGCCTAACGATGGATCGTTAGCACCCTGATGGTTGTTTGCTATTCACAGAGGGCTGAGTGATACTAGCAATAACAGCATTGTAAGAGGGGGACAGTTGAACCCGGAGGCCTCCACCTCTGTTTAATGATGGACGGTTTCTTTTCACAAAGATGGCCTCCTATACTCCTCTCTCAAACCATTGTTCCTCTCTATCAAGAATGTGAACATCTTCATCCCTGAAAGAGTCTTTATCTTTATTGTACTTTTTTTTAATCCATTTTTGTGAAGGTTGCCTTAAATCTCTTAAGTCGTACAAAACAGGCTGAATATAAGCACGTGCCACACTTTTGAGATCTTTAATTGTAAAATACTGTATGTTAAAAGTTGTGTATCGTTTTCTTTCCCCCTGACTGATCCACTTCAGTGGGACGTGTCAAGATGGAGGTGTGAACCTCCTCAGCTGGCCTCTTCTGATGAGAAGGAGCCCAGGCTCTTCTGGGTGACTGACCTCCTCACCTTCTCTCTAAGGCTGAGCCCGGCCACCGTACAGAAGATGATCATCTCAGCTCCTTGAATCCAGGGTGGTCCTGTTTGCTAGCCCTGATCCAAACCTCAGGAGCAGAGGTGAAGGTTGGACCAGAGATAAATCCATGCAGAGCTTTACTTTTGCAAATCTTAAAACTCGAAAGTATAGAGGAGACATAAAACCTGTTGCTCTGCTGTCAGCCATCTTTGTGCAACTTTTATTTCACTTTGAGTGACATACAAATCCCAGCATCTGTAGGTTTAGTTTATTTTCTTACCAAGTAAACTGACATCAGGGGTGAATCTGTTTCTGTTTAAACAAATCATTAAAGAGCGAGGGCATCTATTTAGCCTCGTTTAGCTTTTAATGAGCTACGACGAGTTTAATTAACTAATTAGGTCTGACTTTTATTCAGTGCAGACTTGGTTCCCTCTCAGGGCGGTGATTTACGGTGCTGTCACGGCGAGAGGTGAGCGAGCATCGGTTGATAGTTTGTACATTCACGAGTAAATGTTTAATGGTGAGAAAAAGACAAACCAAGAGGAGCCGTCCAGAGAACAGCAGCAGCCAGACGCATGAATCATCCCAGCTGAGGAGGAGACAGAGGTCTGAAAGATGCAATAACTCAGCTCTTACTGTGAATCTGTCACCGTGGTTCGAATGTTGATGTAACACCACGACGTGTGTGTGTGTGTGTGTGTGTGTGTGTGCAGACAGAAAAAGATGCTAAACTCACTCCTGAGATGAAGGGCACCTCTGTGGAAACAGAGATAGGGGGATAGATGCTGTTTCTGCATGACGGGTGATTTCTTTTTAGCAAAGACTTCCTGGTGAGAAAAACTCAGGCTCATATCATGGGGGGTGGGGTTGGGGGGGGGGTTATGGAGAAAAAATAAAAAAGACAGACGGGTAAAGAAAAATGGATGAGAAATGAAAGATTCTTCTCAGAGTTCACCACCGAAATGTCAACTAAGTTATAAAATGTCAAACGATACGAGGGAAAGGTTTGCTAATTAGCAGCACGGTGGTGCAGGTGGTAGAGCCGCCGCCTCTCAGCGAGCAGGTCACCCTGGTTCAAATCCCAACGAGAGGCCTTTCTGGGTGGAGTTTGCATGTTCGCTCCGTGCATGTGTGGGTTTTCTCCGGGTACTCCGGTTTCCTCCCACAGATCAAAAACATGCATGTTAGACTGATCAGTAACTCTAAACTGTCCCGGGGGGAGAGAGTGAATGGTTGTTTGTCTCGTTTGTCTCTGTGTGTTCCAGCGATAGACTGGAGACATGTCCAGGGTATCCCCCACCTCTCGCACAGTGATGGCAGGACATGGGAACCAGTGACCCCTGTCGTGGAAAAAAAATGATTTTGTCAGAACAGACCAAGGTGTAGTTCATCAGATTTTTTTACCAAGCTTTGGAGAGCAGTCCAAAACATGCAAACACAAGATCACACTGTTATCATTGCTCTCATCCGTGTGAAACCCTCACCTGCTCTGACTCTCTGGACTGAACAAATTCGTTTTATAGAGTAATCTTCCAGCCCAGGCCTCCGTTCTGAGCCTCCATGTTCCGAGCCGTCATCGAAAGGCCTGCTTGCAGACAGGAAGGAGCGGATCTGAGTCAAGGACTGCCTGAGACATGTCGCCATAGCCTATCAATGTCATATCAGTCAGCCCTTTAGGATGTCAAACAACCAGTTTTTTTCTGTTCCTCACTAATTTGTCACAGTACGAGCGATTACAGAGCAGCTTCGGATGCTATCGGTCCATTAAATGCCTGTTTTTAGTTATCATCACCATATGTAGCGGTTAAACTGTCCCAACTACCTCCTAGTAGGTTTAAAGGTATGTTATTATCGTTATTATCGCTGATAATGGGCAGCATCTCACCGGGGTAAACCAGGAAGTGTCTTTTATAGTTTTTTTCCCCCACTTATATAACCCTTTTCCCAAACCTAACCTTATACCTGACCCAAAGGACCAACCCTAAATTTAACCCCTTACCCTTGTGCCTAAACCTAACCAAGAACCTAAACTTAATTAGCCTGGCCCTCGCCTTCCTGCACAGCTCCGCTCAATTCTCATTTCCCTTCACTGCACAGTGAAGGACAAGGGTCTGGTTTAAACCAGGCTAAAACTTAATGCCAGACCCTTTACTCTAAACCTCACCATGTGAAACTATTATGAGCGCTAACAAAGCTAAAAACGGAGCCTATTATCATCGCTACCAATGCTAATAATGTACATTTAAACCTACTAGGAGGTACAGGAGGGGCAGTCTGACTGCTACATATGGGGATGATAATAACTAATAACACCATTTAATGGTTGATAACGTTCAAAGCGGGTGGATTACAGGGGACTGTTCATATCACACATAACAACATGAGCAGAAGGACATTGCAGAACGTTCCTAAAGGAGCGGTACTGATCATGACGAGTGAAAATAATACACACTACTGACACCCCCGCAATCTGAAACAGAAGAGGTAGGTAAAGATCATGGATGGATGGTTTGCTAATTAAATTAGGATTGCATTTAAAATATTCTCCAGCACCTCAAGCAAAAATTCACGTTGACTTTTCACACCATGTTACGTTATCATTATTTACTCGTTCACACTAAACAAATTTATTTCCTTCTTTGTGAGTAATGGAAGAATGGAGCTGGACCAAAAATCTAATAAATACATGTTTTGTTTTCTTTATAGCCATTTTAGACACATTTTAAAGTGTTATATCTAAGTTGTGATGCATATACGACCAAGTGAAGCATTTTATTTGAGTTTGTTTTTCCAATTCCAGTAGCTTCGTTGCAAATCTGACTATACTTTGTAGGAAACAGTTTTTTTGTGTCACTGCAAGTTACGGAAAAAGTTATTCCTTTCTAATAAATCTTAAGTGACTTCAGTCAGCTGCCAGTTGGAGACTCCCTTCTGGTTTTCAGAAGTGAGCGTGTAACTTTGTGAAAGCCAGGCGGGACGCAGAGAGCTGCACGTCAAGCTGAGCTCAGAAAGTGCACGTTGTTCAAACGGAGCACTGAGACGACTCTTTCAGTCCACGCTGCACGAAGGAACAACACCAAGCAGGCCTAGTGCTTTAAACTCATGAGCTAACGCTCGGTTAGCCAAAAGACACCAGCATTTATTTAGTTTTATTGTAAATGATCTTTTTTTTCTGCTCATGAGTGTTGCCGGTGGATGTATACTAAACCGCCTGAAGCTCTCCTCAGTTCAGGCTGAATTTATCCATCTTATGTTCATAAAAAGGTAAGTTATGACTCTCTGAATAACTTCCAGTCTATTTTCAGTGAGAAGCTTTGTTTTGCAACATCTCTGATTAAAAATAGATTTTCATAACTTCTGTCTGTCAGAACACCATCGTGTATCCAAAGAAAACAAACAAAAGCTGCTGAGAAGAGAAGGTCATAAATGTGTGTTTTTAATATTTCATCTTCTGCAGAATCAGAGGATTGAAGCGAGGACTCGACTGTCAGAGGTGGACGATTAGAGACAGGACGGGGACGAAGACAGAGAGACACTTTCAACTACTTCTAATCACACACACGACACTGAACATCCCTCCAAGCTGCTTATCTGTTGCTGTTGACACACACTCACACGTGCACACACACACACACACACACACACAGATTCAAGATGTGCAGCAGCACCTCTGACGTGTTTGCACCTTTTCAAGGTGAGTCGATGGAATTCCTGTGAAGTTCTGAGAGTTTAGCTGGACAGAGCAAAAACAAATGTAGGTACGTGTTTTTAGATGATTGATGTCTGCAGCTGATGAGACGTGAACAACTAGCATCATCACCTGCTGCCATGACAGTCAGGTGACATGCACTGACCTGTCACTCTGCGTGTTTTGTTTGTCAGTGAAAACAAGTGAGGATGTGCTGGAGTCAAGATGGCTGCCACAGCCAGAAGATAAAGATTTTAGAGCCACTGAGTCATCATTTGGTGCAGCAGTAGCTGAGAGTCATCCAGTGTACCTTGTGGACCACGAGGAGACAGGACCCTGGGTGGAACATGAGGGGACAGGACTCTGCGGGGACTCGGAGGAGACAGGACTCTGCGGGGACTCTGAGGAGACAGGACTCTGCGGGGACTCGGAGGAGACAGGACTCTGCGGGGACTCGGAGGAGACAGGACTCTGTGGGGACTCTGAGGAGACGGGACTCTGTGGGGACTCGGAGGTGACAGGACTCTGCGGGGACTCTGAGGAGACGTGACTCTGTGGGGACTCGGAGGAGACAGGACTCTGCGGGGATTCGGAGGAGACCGGACTCTGCGGGGAGTCTGAGGAGACGGGACTCTGCGGGGACTCGGAAGAGACGAGACTCTGCGGGGAGTCTGAGGAGACAGGACTCTGCGGGGACTTGGAGGAGACGGGACTCTGCAGGGATTTGGAGGAGACGGGACTCTGCGGGGACTCGGAGGAGATGGGACTCTGTAGGGACTCGGAGGAGACGGGACTCTGCGGGGACTCGGAGGAGACGGGACTCTGCGGGGACTCAGAGGAGACGGGATTATGCGGGGACTCGGAGGAGACCGGACTCTGCGGGGACTCGGAGGAGACGGGACTCTGTGGGGACTCAGAAGAGACGGGATTCTGCGGGGACTCGGAGGAGACGGGACTCTGCGGGGACTCAGAGGAGACGGGATTATGCGGGGACTCGGAGGAGACGGGACTCTGTGGGGACTCAGAGGAGGAGACAGGACTCTGCGGGGACTCGGAGGAGACAGGACTCTGCGGGGTTTCGGAAGAGATGGGACTCTGCGGGGACTCAGAGGAGGAGACAGGACTCTGCGGGGACTCAGAGGAGGAGACAGGACTCTCCGGGGACTCGGAGGAGACGGGACTCTGCGGGGACTCAGAGGAGACGGGATTATGCGGGGACTCGGAGGAGACCGGACTCTGCGGGGACTCGGAGGAGACGGGACTCTGTGGGGACTCAGAAGAGACGGGATTCTGCGGGGACTCGGAGGAGACGGGACTCTGCGGGGACTCAGAGGAGACGGGATTATGCGGGGACTCGGAGGAGACCGGACTCTGCGGGGACTCGGAGGAGACGGGACTCTGTGGGGACTCAGAAGAGACGGGATTCTGCGGGGACTCAGAAGAGACGGGACTCTGCGGGGACTCAGAAGAGACGGGATTCTGCGGGGACTCAGAAGAGACGGGACTCTGCGGGGACTCAAAAGAGACGGGACTCTGCGGGGACTCAGAAGAGACGGGATTCTGCGGGGACTCAGAAGAGACGGGACTCTGCGGGGACTCAGAAGAGACGGGATTCTGCGGGGACTCAGAAGAGACAGGACTCTGTGGGGACTCAAAAGAGACAGGACTCTGTGGGGACTCGGAGGAGACAGGACTCTGCGGGGACTCGGAGGAGACAGGATTCTGCGGGGACTCGGAGGAGACAGGACTCTGCGGGGACTCGGAGAAGAAAGGATTCTGCGAGGACTCGGAGGAGACAGGACTCTGCGGGGACTCAGAGGAGGAGACAGGACTCTGCGGGGACTCGGAGGAGACAGGACTCTGCGGGGTTTCGGAAGAGATGGGACTCTGCGGGGACTCAGAGGAGGAGACAGGACTCTGCGGGGACTCAGAGGAGGAGACAGGACTCTGCGGGGACTCGGAGGAGACAGGACTCTGCGGGGACTCGGAGGAGACAGGACTCTGCGGGGTTTC
>JBBPBX010010359.1:10759-45159 GCA_038048925.1 Garcialebias charrua
ACAATAAACAAGTTGTACTGTAAAGTTTTACTGAAAGTTAAGACCTGACTCACAAAACGTTCAGAGTTGATTAATTTTAGCTGTGAGAAACTGGTAAATATGATGATTCTGGGAAGAAGTAGTTGGTGCTAACAACCAGAGAAGAAGAACAGGTGTTGTGGTTGAAGCAGCATGCGTAGGATGTCAGGGTGAACTAAGTGAAGTTAGAGAACAGAGACGTTTTGTGTCCCATCAAACACGAAGTGACTTCCATCTGTGAGTTCTGTGGAGCGCAGGTGTGAGGAGAGCTGCCAACAGGTGGGAGGTGCATTCACATCAGCATTAACAGAATCATCTTCATCATTCATGCTGTCACACTGATGAACAAGAGCAATGATGAAGCGTGGACTGAATCAATGAATGTATGAATTCTTCAATAAAAACAAAATGAGGTTGTTGTGTTTGAAGAACAAGCACCTGCAGCCATCGACCAATTTTCTTCTATGTTTTATACAAAGTACCACTGCCATCCATCCATCCATCCATCCATCCATCCATCCATCCATCCATCCATCCATCCATCCATCCATCCATACATACATACATACATACATACATACATACATACATACATACATACATACATACATACATACATACATACATACATACATACATACATACATACATACATACATACATACATACATACATACATACATACATACATACACCACCATCATCCCTGTCCCAAAGAAGGCAACGCCCGCATGCCTCAATGACTATCGCCCAGTAGCACTCACCCCCATCCTGATGAAGTGCTTTGAACGGCTAGTCATGAAAAGCATCACATCTGTCCTCCCTGCCTCCCTGGATCCCTTCCAATTTGCATACCGACCTAATCGCTCAACCGACAATGCCATCTCCTCTGCCCTCCACACAGCTCTCACACATCTGGACACGAAGGACTCTTATGTTAGAATGCTGTTCATCGACTTCAGCTCGGCATTCAACACCATCATCCCCCAACAGCTCATCCTTAAACTGGACAGTCTGGGGCTGAACACCTCAATGTGTAACTGGCTGCTAGACTTCCTGACCGGGAGACCACAGACAGTACGGGTCGGGAGTAACACATCTAGCACCATCACATTGAACACAGGGGCCCCACAAGGATGTGTGCTGAGCCCCCTTCTATTCACCCTGCTAACACACGACTGCACACCATCATACAGCTCCAACCACTTCATCAAGTTTGCGGACGACACAACAGTGGTAGGTCTCATCAGCAACAACGATGAGACGGACTACAGGAACGAGGTGAGCCGCCTGGCCTTGTGGTGCGGACACAACAATCTCACTCTCAACGTGGAGAAGACAAAGGAGATTGTTGTGGACTTCAGGAAGAGGGATGCACAACATGCCCCTCTGACCATCAACAGCACCGCAGTGGAGAGAGTAGACAGCACCAAGTTCCTGGGAGTGCACGTCTCAGAGGACCTGTCCTGGAGCAGGAACACTGCATCACTGGCCAAGAAGGCTCACCAGCGCCTCTACTTTCTCCGCAAGCTGAAAAGGGCTGGAGCTTCAACCCCCATCATGTGCACCTTCTACAGGGGTGCCATAGAAAGTGTCCTGACCAGCTGCATCACTGTGTGGTTTGGTGCATGTACTGCATCCTGCCGCAAGAGCCTCCAGCGCATCGTGAGAGCAGCTGAGAAGATCGTCGGCACCTCCTTCCCCTCACTGCAGGACTTACACAGCAACCGCCTCACTCGGAAAGCCCTCTGCATGGCAGGTGATCCCACACACCCACTACACAGCTGCTTCAGACTGCTGCCATCAGGGAGGAGACTGAGAAGTCTCCAGGCTCGAACCAGCAGACTGAGAGACAGCTCTGTTCATCAGGCAGTCAGGATGCTAAACACTCTGCCTGCTCTGCCTCCCCTCCCATTTGAACTGCCTTAACACAAAAAACTTTCTCACACATTACCACACAACACAAAGATTTTAACACTGGACTCTGTGTCATCAAACGGGTTATTCACTAAACTCTCGGTCATGTGCTCATTCAGTTTGCACTACTTCTTATATTTGCACTAATGTTTGTATGTTTGGGCAGCACGGTGGCACAACTGGTAGAGCTGCTGCCTCTCAGCGAGAAGGTTGCCGGTTCAAATCCCGGTCCGGGGGCCTTTCTGGGTGGAGTTTGCATGTTCTCCCCGTGCATGCGTGGGTTTCCTCCGGGTACTCCGGTTTCCTCCCACAGACCAAAAAACATGCATGTTAGGCTGATTGGTGACTCTAAATTGACCCTAGGTGTGAGTGTGAGAGTGGATGGTTGTTTGGTGTGAGTGAGACAGGTCCCTCTTGTAAATGAGTCCCCGTGACTCAACGAGGCTAGCCTGTATAAATAAAGATTGAATGAAAATTACATTACTGCCTATAGTCATACTACTGTTTACATTCACTGTTTACATTTATTAATACTGTTTACATTTATTACTACTGTTTACATTTATTTATTACTACTGTTTACATTTACACTACTTTTATATCTACACTACTGCTGATACATATACAGTATTCTCTGACTAGCCTTATTTAAGGATGCCCAATGTGCCTTATGTGCCTTACTGCATATGCCACTTTGCCTCTATACCAACATCAACTACCTCATACATATACTGTGTACATTAACTCATATGCTGCTTTGCCACTCTTTGCAAATGTCAATGCTAGAACCTTCAGTTTATTTTATAGATATACTTTTTATACTACTATGCAAAAACTCAGGACAGTATTACACTTTTATTATTTCATTTTATGCTTATGTTCATTAAATGTTTAGTGTTGGTGTAAATTTTCATACTTTTATACTACTATGCAAAAACTCAGGACAGTGTTACACTTTTACTATTTTATGCTTATGTTTATTAAATGTTTCAGTGTTTTAGTGTTTAAATGGTTACTGTTGCACCGAGGGACTGAGAGAAACGCAATTTCAATCCTGTGTATGCCCTGTACATATTGCAGTTCTGACAATAAAGTTGACTTTGACTTTGACATACATACATAATAATAATAATAATGTCCTTTTCTGTCATCTGTGTATGTTTCCCATACACAGACGAAATTTGTCTCTGCATTTAACCCAACCACCACCAGGTGGTGCAGTGAGCAGCCATAGAAAGCGCCCGGGGAGCTGGAGAATTAGGTGTGCACTCATAGACACCCCAGGGTGTGTAGTGGCCGGGGCGTGAACCCACGTCCTTCGGGTCCCAAGTCGGAAGCCCTGCTACCTACCTACCTACCTACCTACCTACCTACATACATACCTACCTACCTACATACCTACCTACCTACCTACCTACCTACCTACCTACCTACCTACCTACCTACCTACCTACCTACCTACCTACCTACCTACCTACATACATACATACCTACATACCTACATACATACATACATACCTACATACCTACATACCTACCTACATACCTACATACCTACATACATACCTACATACCTACATACATACCTACATACCTACATACCTACATACCTACCTACATACCTACATACCTACATACCTACATACATACATACATACATACATACATACATACATACATACATACATACATACATACATACATACATACATACATGGTAAATGGAGCTTATTTATGTAGCGCTTTCCAGCCCCCTGTGAGGAGCCCCAAAGCGCTTTACAATACCAACCATCCACCCATTCATTCAGACATTCATACACCGGTAGTGGTAGCCTGCCTTGCAAGGCGCCATCCAGACCTACCGGGAGCAACTCGGGGTTAAGTGTCTTGCCCAGGGACACAACGACACATGGTGGGCGGATGCGGGATTCGAACCTCCAACCTTCCGATCAGGGGTCGACTGCCATTACCACTACACCACGGCCGCCTATCCATACATACATCTACATCCATACATACATACATACATACATACATACATACATACATACATACATACATACATACATACATACATACATACATACATACATACATACATACATACATACATACATACATACATACCGTACATTTCGGATTATAGGTTGCACCTTTTTATGTTTTTTCAAGGCTTGCAACCTATAATCCGGTGCGACCTATTTATGGATTTTTTCCCATATTTTTAGACCAATTTTTGACTCCGTTATGAGCCTTTTCAGTTTGGCAGCAAATGGTGCAGTACCACTTTCGGTTGCTAGGGGCGCAATGCAGTACCACTTCCAGAGGAGTACACTGACCCAAGAAGAAGAAGAAGCTCCTCTGGTCTGGATCAGAGCCATATATATAGAGAGCTCCGACACGCTTTGATCTCGCCGACAGGCGGTCAATCGTTCCAAACAACGGCTATGTTGACTGGATGTGTACAGCCACACATCCAGGCTGTCATATTGTTAAGTTTGCAGATGATACAGCTGTGGTGGGATGCATCACAGATAATGATGAATCCAGCTACAGACAGGAGGTGGAACATCTGGAGAGCTGGTGCAAAGAGAACAACCTTCACATGAATGTGAAGAAGACGAAGGAGATGATTGTGGACTTCAGAAGGAACAAACACACCCACACCCCACTGTATATAGGTGGATCTGCGGTGGAGGTGGTCTCCAGCTACAAGTACCTGGGTGTACACTTGAATGATAACCTCAGCTGGAGCAATAACACCACCAGCCTGATCAAGAAAGGTCATCAGAGACTCTACTTCCTCAGACGGCTGAGACGAGCTGGTCTGAGAAGCTCAGTCCTCACCTCGTTCTACAGGTGTGCAGTGGAGAGCGTCCTGTGCTCCAGCATCAACGTGTGGCATGGAGGCTGCACAGTTGCAGAGAGGAAAGCTCTACAAAGAGTGGTGAAGGCTGCACAGAAGTCTGTGGGAGTCAGTCTCCCCACCATCACAGACATTTACACCTCCAGATGCAGAAAAAGAGCCACCTGCATCATGAAAGACCTCACTCACCCAGCACACTCACTCTTTGCACCACTCCCCTCGGGACGGAGGTTGAGGAGCATCAAATGTAGAACCACTAGACTGAGGAACAGCTTCTACCCTGAGGCTGTCAGACTCATGAATAAATAAATAATAAGAATAAACACTGCAAAATGTCACATCATGTTGATACTGATCTGTTTCTTGTTGCTGCGTTCATCTGTGACTATCTGCGTTCATCTGTGACCATCTGCTCATGTTCGTGCTGCTGTTTATAATGATGTTTTTCTACTACATTAGGGCTTAGTGTATTACTAGCTGATGTCTCTCTTAGTTAATCCTAGATGTTATTATTGTTTTTCTCTTGCATTTGTTGTTGGATGTAACTGGGACCCTGTGTACATAATCTCGTTTTCAACACATGTACTACATGCGGTGCAAATGACAATAAATCCTCTCTGACTCTGACTCTGACTCTGAAACCTTGTGGAGCTGCACCCTCTGGCGGCGACGGAGCGCTACTGCAGGCAGCTTCAGACTAACCAGAGCCATGGAACAAATCGCCCCCTCCATGACCCACGTGACTTCCGCATTCCATTCTTACAATGGAACTCTATGGAAGTGTCGCAACTCAGATTCAGATTCAGATTCAGATTCTGTTTATTATCGCCATTGTCAATGAACAGGATTCACAGACTAGGAATTTGCTTCGGCATAACGGTGCATAAAATATAGAAACATAAAACATAAAAAACATAAACCATAAAACATCAATACAATCAATACAATATTCAGTAAACAAAACCTACTAAGAAACAGCACAATTAGAGTGGTGCAATCAAAATACAGTGATACAGTGATTCCCAATCAAAATACAAAATACAGCGACCAAGGCAAGTTATGAGGTAACATGGTTATGAGTGTTCAAAAGTCTGACAGCAGAGGGGAAGAAACTGTTTTTATGGCGGGAGGTTCTGGTCCCAATTGACCGAAGCCTCCTGCCTGAGGGGAGTCGTTCGAACAGACTGTATGCAGGGTGAAGGCCGAGATACACTGAAGCAGACTCCGTATACGCGCGTATACGCGGGTATACGGAGCGTACGTTTTTGCTTCTATACTTTCAGAAACTATCAGCTTTCAAACGCTCGCGTTCTCCTTGTTGTAATATGAGCAGCTGAGCACAAAGGGGACTCAACTGAGCTCGCTGATTGGTCACTTGCTGACACGCCTACTGAAATGATTGACAGATTTCAGTCAGCTCAAAGTGAAACCTCGAGAATGCATCATGAGCAGCTCGCTCAGACTTCTGCGGTGTTCTGATACGGTCTTTCTACTATATATGTTATAAAAAGTTCTCTCAGAAATAAAAATAATAACAGGGAGTGCTTTTCCTGCAGCACACAGCCCACCAGGGAATATATAAAACATCGCGCACCCAGGTAGGACCTGAATTCATTCATTTCATTCATCGAGTGAACGGAGGAAGAAGCGGTTACTTGACTTTAGGCAAAAAAACAAAAGAAAAGGCCCGATCAGCGATAAAGAAGGGGAATTTATTTAATTTGTGTAACATACAAAACAGTCCGGCGCCGGGGAAGTTTAGGTCAGACACCGCGCATCGCGTATGCGCATCGCGTATGCGTAGTAAAAAAATACTTTTGCGCGTACATGCCCTGAGGGGCTACGCGGGGCTACGCTTTTGCCACAGCGTACGTACGCTGCGTATAGGCGTATCGTGAGGACGCTCGAGTGTATCTCGCCCTTGAGAAGGGTCAGCTGTGATCCGACCTGCTCGCCTCACAGTCCTGGAGACGTACAGGTCATGGAGAGATGGGAGACTACAGCCGATTACCTTCTCAGCAGAGCGCACAATGCGCTGCAGTCTGTGTCTGTCCCTGACAGTGGCCCCGGCGTACCACACTGTGATGGACGCGCTGAGGATGGACTCGATGATGGCCGTGTAGAACTGCACCATCAGCTTGGCCGGCAGCTTGGCCTTCCTCAGCTGTCGCAGGAAGTACATCCTCTGCTGAGCCTTTTTGATGAGGGAGCTGATGGTTGGCTCCCACTTGAGATCCTGGGTGATGGTGGTGCCGAGGAACCGGTAGCAGTCCCCAATGATGATGGGGGAACTCTCACTTTATATGGCTCTGGTCTGGATGTACCGGTAGCTTTGTTAGCTCTGTACGGTATGTTTGCTGTTTGTTAGCAAGATAAGTCAAGAACCACTCAGCGGATTTTTCTGAAACTTACAGGATGTAATCACAGTGTGGACGTTTACAAGTGAGTACCTTTAATAGATGTTTGAGATTAAAAATTAAAAAAACAATCTTTTATTAGCATAGCTTGTTAGCTTGTGGATCTATATCTGTTTCGGTGTATATTTTTTTCTGCTTACAGAGTGTAATTATAAGGCTTTAATGTACGTTACTATGGTCTCGATAAAACATTTGACATAAAATTCGATTTTTTTATTCGTGTCAGAAGCGGACTGGTCTCATGTTAGCATTAGTTTTTTTATCGGTGTTACTTCTGTTAACGTCATAAATAGCTTCAAAACCACTCAGTGTATATTTTTTTCTGCTTACAGAGTGTAATTATAAGGCTTTAATGTACGTTACTATGGTCTCGATAAAACATTTGACATAAAATTCGATTTTTTTATTCGTGTCAGAAGCGGACTGGTCTCATGTTAGCATTAGTTTTTTTATCGGTGTTACTTCTGTTAACGTCATAAATAGCTTCAAAACCACTCAGTGTATATTTATTTCTGCTTACAGAGTGTAATTATAAGGCTTTAATGTACGTTACTATGGTCTCGATAAAACATTTGACCTAAAATTCGATTTTTTTATTCGTGTCAGAAGCGGACTGGTCTCGTGTTAGCATTAGTTTTACTTCTGTTAACGTCATAAATAGCTTCAAAACCACTCGGTGTATATTTTTTCTGCTTACAGAGTGTAATTATAGGAGCTTTAATGTATGTTACTATGGTCTCGATAAAAATTTGACCTAAAATTAGATTTTTTATTCGTGTTTTCAGAGACGGACTCGTCTTGTGTTTAGCTTCTGTTAGCTTCTGGCAGACATTAGCAGCATAGCTAAACACTCGGTCCATATTGTCGGGTTGTCTCAGCGGTCACGCGGCGCATCAGCGATGGATGACGCGCATACCTGTCAAGTTTTGGATTTAAAAATAAGGGAAATTTTCTGCCGGGTACGCCGAGCCATCCCACTAACCCAGGGATCTACAACCTTTATGATCAAAAGAGCCATTTCTGCCCCTTTGTTCACTAAATTAAACGTTTCCGGAGCCACAATACCTGCTACAACTGGGATTCTCAACTGGTGGCACACAGACCACTTTGTTTGTTAGAGGACAATTTTCTGACCTGTAGTTTTCTGGCCATTGTAAAGCTGAAAATATCTAATGATTTGTTGATATTTTTACATTTTAGACTAAAAAAGACCAGATTATCATAAAGAAGGAAAAATAATGTGATCTTTCCCAATTAAAAAATAAAATAATGAACTATGCAGGTCTAGGTAAATTATTTTAATTGTGGAAAAATTAAATATCCTACTTCAAATAAATAAAGTTAACTTATGTTTTACTCATTCTATTAGTTCTAGTATTCACACATTTGCAAAGGAAATGACAGGAAAAACTGCTAAAACTAGCCCTTTTGTTGTTATAAGAACAAATAAAATTCAGTTTAAGTTAGTTTTGATCAAAGCTTGGAAGAGCCACTGCTGAGGGACCAAAGAGCCGCATGTGGCTCCAGAGCCACAGGTTGCAGACCCCTGCACTAGCCCAACCAAAGTCCAGAACCCCTTACATTTTAAGACAGGTTTACAAGAAATCTAAAATAACTACCTATCAGCCTCTTTCAAACCAGTTATGTGATCACAATCTATCTGACAGGCTTACCTTTGTGCTTGACGGATTTTTCATGCTGACGGACATCGTTCCTTCCCCCATGAGAGAGAGACACTAAAGTCGCGGTTACAAATCTTAAAAAACGCGTAATAAACTTTAGGAAAGTAAATTCGCTGTCCCATTTTTCAACATATTTACACGAAGTCTTAACTTTTTTGGCAGGGACGCGTCCTCTCTCGTTAATTCTCGTTACATCCATCTCTCTGTTTTTCCGGGTTTGTTCCTGACCGCGCCGGCAGTAACATCGCGAGAACTGCCATCGAGGCGACTGTAGGTGGCAGTTCTCGCGAGGCTAGTGACAGAGGCACCGGAATGTTTTTTTTTATTTTTTATAATATTATAATACGGGAGATTTCCGGGAAAATAATAATTCGGGATCACGACGGGAAAGAGGGGTAAAATACGGTAGTTTCCCGGCCAAAACGGGAGACTTGACAGATATGATGACGCGTTACGTCGGCGGTGACGTAGGTGCGACCTATATTCCGGTGCGACCTATTTATGGATTTTTCCAATTTTTTGGCAATAATTGGACACTGCAACCTATATTCCGGTGCGACCAATAATCCGGAAAATACGGTACATACATACATACATACATTCATCCATACATACATCCATACATCCATACATCCATACATTCATCCATCCATCCATCCATCCATACATGGTCCCTTTTGCAGAGATAACGTGTCTTAAGATGTTTCGAAGCCACGTAAAATCTAGAATTTCTCCTGAAAGTGCTGGATGTGTCCTGAGGGCTCCAAGAGTTCTGCTTCTGTCCAGGGGTCTTTTTAAGGCATCCTACTCAGATGTGAGAACCACCTCAGCTTTCAATGAGAATGTCATGATCAATTAGAGAAGCAGTGTCTCTGACATTTCTCTGGATGATGGTGCCTCTTCACCTTTTCTCTAGAACCCACATCTCCCTGGGCTGCGACGCTTGGTGACATTTGGCACAGAAGACACTCCTCTCCAAAATACCTAAACACGTTTGGGAGGGTTCTTAGTCTCCTGGCATGAATCTCACTCTGCTTGAATGTTCAAAAACATCTAGCAGCAACTCTTCTCTTGAAGTAGAGTCATTGCTCTTGACTTGAACCCTTCTCCCTTTTTTTTTTCTGTGTGTGGAAGTTTTAGATGTCTAGTTCTTTATTTAAACACCTGCACAGGTTTTCTACTAATGACAAAATCCAAGACTAAATAATACCGCAACAATCATAAAATTATAGAAAACTGGCCCAGTCTGCCTAACTTTATTTGTACTGCAATGGGCACTCGGGTAGAATAAATCATAAAGTGGGGGTTGTTGCCAAAGTGGGGGGTGGGGGCTTTACAAAGCGTTTTGAGTTGGAATGAGGTGAAGTTAACTATGAAATAATGAGCACGGCCAAGAATACAATTTTAAAAGCTAAGCACACAAAAACAGGCCATGATTTTTAAGTAATTGGCTGCATCGCTCGCATGCAGCCAATTTGTAGTCTGTGAGACTACAATGAAACATTTAGTTCTTTTTTTGAATCGTCACCAACTCTCCAACAGCCACAGCCCAAAGAGACGCCACCCTAAAGCGGAGCCTGATCAAGCTGAGGAGGAAGATAACTTCAGCTGGTTGCTCTTTCAGTCCTGATTCAAACCTATGATAAATGAGGATTGGAACATAGACGGACCACAAAATCCAGAGGATCACCTTTCAGCTCAGCTCCATCTTCACCACAACAGACCAGAGCAACGCTTCTGTGTGAACCAGAAATCTTCATGTAAATTATTTTCTTTCTGCTCAATCAACACGACCACCATTTTCTGATGTTATGTGTTGAATCTCCTTTTTGGTGTAGCTCGGTTTAACCAGCTGATTAAACATATCTTAATGGAGATTATAATCAAAATATATCAGCTATAACAAATAACTGTCTTGGTCAAGTTTTTTACTGCAGTCATTCAGTGAACGCCTCTCCCGGTAGTTTCTCTCCTTGTTGTCTGGTCCAGTGGATCTATTTCCTGCTCCTTGTGTGAGTTTTAGCAGTAGATTTTTGTGCCCTGGACTCTGCTCTGTAAATCAGCTGTTTTTAGTTTTGTTCAGTTTTACAACCCCCTGCTCCCCATCTGGCACCGTTTTGGGCTCTGTTACCGTATTTTCCACCTGATAACTCGCACCTTTCTATAAGTCGCTTTGTCCATTTATTGGCAATACATTGGAAAAATCCATAAACATGTCACACTGTTAATAATAATAATAATAATAATTAATTCAATTTATAACGCACTTTTCATTACTGAAAATCTCAAAGTGCTACACATATATTGAATGCTACACACATTCATAAACCGGTGGCGGCAGACTACCATGCAAGGTGCTTTCCAGTCCTACCGGGAGCAACTCAGGGTTAAGTGTCTTGCCCAAGGACACAACGACACATGGTGCGGGTCCCGGGAGTCGAACCGCCAACTTTCTGATCGGGAGACGACTGCCATTACCACTACGCCACGGCCACACTGTTATTTAAGTCGCATCTATTATGCGTCACCGCTACGCAATGCGTCAGCGTGTCATTTGCCCTGCTGAAAATGGTGGCCACAGAAGCATGCACAGAAGGACTTTTAACAAGATTTACACGGTAAAAACAATTATTTGTCTGCTGAAAATTATAGCAAAGATGTGTCTTAGCTTAACCGTTCCTTAATAAATTCAAGTAATGGTCAAATCTGCTGGATTTAAATTGTTTCGCTTTAACGTCTTCCAAACGGTTGCGCGCGCTGCGAAAATAAATTATAAATAAATAAAATTTTATCTCAAACAATTCCAAAAGCTATCAGTTTGTAAATGACTACCAAATAATTACTTTCTGTAAGTTTAAAGAAAATCTGCCGAGTGGTTTATGAGCTATTTGCTAAAATATACACGGAAAAACAACAAAGCTAGCCGTAACACATTTATGCCCATGAAACATCGGATTTTATCTCAAACTATTCCAACAGCTGACAGTTTGTAAATGACCACCAAGTAAATACTTTCTGTACGTTTAAAGAAAATTTGCCGTGTGGTTTATGAGCTATTTGCTAACAAACACTGAGCTAACAGTATTTCATACCTCCAGAGCAGGAGGCCGGGCAGCAACAGAGTGTGTCCGACCAGAGGAGGCTGCCGTCGGACACATGAGCTGGAAACGGTCGGTGTACTCTCTGGAAGTGTCAGAGCTCCAGAGCAGGAGGCCGGGCTGCGACAGAGTCATTCCTACCAGAGGAGCCTGCCGTCGGACACATGAGGTGGGAACGGTCGGTGTACCCTAGCGGACAAAAGTGGTACTGCACCATTTTTTTGCCAAAATGAAAAACGGTCATATCTGAGCCAAAGATTATTCTAAAAATATGGGGAAAAAATCCATAAACAAGTCTCACCTCTCTATCAGTTGCAGGGCATGCAAATTAGGCAAAAAGGTGTGACTTATAGACTGGAAATACGGTATTTTTTTTGCTGCCATGTCCCTCTGCCTGTCTTTGTTAGTAAGTATCTTCTGATTATACTTTAAAGTAGATTACTGCAACAAAATTCAAACAGGGGGGAAATGTAATAATAAATGATGCAATTTTTTTTTTTCTTTTATGGTCTTCATCTTCATCTCTCTAGCACATATCTCAAACTCAAGAGCCGCAAGCTAAATCTGGTCCCCCAAGATGATAATTTAAATGTAAAATATTGTATATCTTCTAAATTTTTCTTTAACAAAAACTGATAAGTACATAATTTAGTATAGACTTCTCTTGGCAGCTGGCTAGCTTTAAAGCCAGAACGAACGCTGGCTCATTCTATCACTATTGACTCTGATGTGGAAATAGTAACAGAACGCCAAATGCACCTGCAACCCAAAAAAGATATTGGGTATCTGACTCGAGTTGATGCATCAGCTGAAAGTGGCCCATGGCTCAGACAACATTTTAAAATATTGGCTCCTTTTGGTAACGGAGTTTGACACCCTTACATGACTTGAAACATTTCATCAGACAGGTTTGCAGCCTGCACAACAAGATGATTATGTGTCCATGTTTGTCATTTCTGTCAGGAAATTACTTCACACACGAACCCACCCCCACCCCACACACAGTGCGAGCAGCTCATTTGTTCTGTGATAATGTCTTTATAATTCCTGTTCCCTCCAGGGTTTGAGATGCCAGCGGTGCATGTAGAAGCTACGACGCAATTCATTTTGTCAGCAACAATCAGGGCCACGACAGAGCTGCTGATTGGTTAGATTAATCACCACCTGCAGCCTTCTGGGAAAATATGAGGTTTCAAAAAAATAACATCTTACAGCACGCAGGCTGGTGATTCTTGACTTTGATATCAGTACCTGCGAGTGAATGATCCAAACCCGAACATCAGTTTTCTGTCTGTTTCTGGAACATTCTGACACATTTACCGTCTGCACCAGTGACCTGTCGTTGGTTCAGATGACTTCAGCCAACAGAGCACAGATTGAACCCAGAACGAGCTGACAGGAAGAACCTGGCGGGCCCAGAACCACAACCTCAACAACACATTGTGATGCAACATGCAGTAAGACTCTCGCTGGTCTGAACTCCTGTAAGATAATTGGGCAGAGATTTATTAACCGCTAGTTCAATGTGACAAACAAACCAAATTTGAATGATCTATTTTTATTTCAGCAGTTTTGTTTAAAGTAATTAAAGGTTCAACATTGATTTTTATTTTTTTTTTACTTTTTCTTAAAAATAAAAAAAACATCAGGGAAAAAAGAGGGAAAAATGGGAATTAAAAAGGAAAAAAGGAAAGAAAAAAGGAAAAACAAAAATAAAACAAAAATAATTAAAGGTTCAGGATTTTTTTTAAATATAGCATTTTCTTAAAAAAAACATCAGAACAGTGTCAAAGGTCAAAAGAAGCTTGTTGTTCTATGGCAAAAACAACGAATTGCAAGCTTTTCCATTTTTGGTCCTATAAGTCATGGTTTTATGTGTAATTTGCATGCCCTGCAACTTATATACTGAAGCAACGTATTTATGGATTTTTTCCCAATATTTATAAACCAATTTTTGGCAGAGATATGGCCGTTTTCATTTATTCTGACTGAAAATATTAAACATTACTTTTTTCAGCCACTAGATAATAGCATGCCGCTGTATCATGTACCGTATTCTCCGACGTATAAGTCGCACCTTTTTGCCTACATTTCTAAGCCCTGCGACTTATAGGCCGGTGCGACTTAAACGTCGATTTTTCCAATATTTTGGTCATAATTTGACTTTGGTCAAAAACTCCAAAAATGGTGCAGTACCAGTTTCGGCCGCTATGGGCGCTAAGAAACCCTTTACAGTACCTACACTGTTGACATCTGCCTGGTCCAAAAATGGTGCAGTGACACAGAAGATGAAGACTTCAATGGTTTTGAATAAATAAATAAAAACCATAAAATAAATACAGTATCTGTTTCTGTCATCATTTTAAACTGAGACACGTTTTTTACTGTAATGTCAGCTAATAAAAATATATTTTTATGTGTTTATCTTTAAAGATAAATGATGAAAGACACAAAATATACAAAAATTATGTTCATTTATTAATGAAAAGTTCAACTAAGACACATCAAACAAAATACTGTAGTTTTTATGTGATAATCTTGTCAAAAGTCCTTCCAAACAATTTGGCAGCCAGTCCAAAATAATGTTAATTTATTAATGAAAAGTTCAACTAAGACACATCAAACAAAATACTGTAGTTTTTATGTGATAATCTTGTCAAAAGTCCTTCCAAACAATTTGGCAGCCAGTCCAAAATAATGTTAATTTATTAATGAAAAGTTCAACTAAGACACATCAAACAAAATACTGTAGTTTTTATGTGATAATCTTGTCAAAAGTCCTTCCAAACAATTTGGCAGCCAGTCCAAAATAATGTTCATTTATTAATGAAAAGTTCAACTAAGACACATCAAACAAAATACTGTAGTTTTTATGTGATAATCTTGTCAAAAGTCCTTCCAAACAATTTGGCAGCCAGTCCAAAATAATGTTCATTTATTAATGAAAAGTTCAACTAAGACACATCAAACAAAATACTGTAGTTTTTATGTGATAATCTTGTCAAAAGTCCTTCCAAACAATTTGGCAGCCAGTCCATTTTGGGCAAAACACCAGTTCACGTGAGGTGCGACCTATAGGCCGGTGCGACTTATAGGCCGGTGCGACTTATACGTTGATTTTTCCATTTAATTGGGCATAATTAGGTTGGTGCGACTTATACTCCGGTGCGACTTACACGCCGACGAATACGGTAATAGGTAAAAGTGGCTATAACGCAGTTGGCTTGCCATAGCTACCACATTCATCCAGCTCGCCTGGAGGAAAATTTGCTGCACTGCCCTGCTGAAATGCAGCTAATTCGACCATTGAAGTGCATTTTTTGAATAAAAGTTCAACTGAGACGCATGTTTACTATAATGTCGAGCAAACAAATAATTGTTTTTAAGTGCTTATCTTGTTAAATGTTGAAAGTAAATGCACAGCGTTCCTCCTTCCTGGTTTCCTCCCTCAGAGCACTCTACCAGACCGAGGCAGCGGATACTTTTGAAAATGCAGCTGAATTGACCGTTAAAGTGCATTTATTGAGCAAAAGTTAGACTGAGATACATTTTTACTTTAATTTCAAGCAAACAAATAATTGTTTTGAAGTGTTAATCTTGATAAATTCTTGTTAACGTTCTCTCGTGGACACTCTCACGGCGACCATTTGGCAGCCAATCGATTTTTGGGCCACGTTTCTGCGTTCGGCCCACATTCCCGGGCTCGGCCCACATTTCCAGGTTGTCAGTGGTGACACACAACAAACGCGACGCGTCAGCGATGACGCATAATAGATGTGACATATACGGCAAAGCGACATATTTATGGATTTTTCCACTTTATCAGACAAATATGGACTGATGCAACTTATAGGGCGGTGCGACGTGTACAGCAGAATATACAGTATTTTTAGATTATGGGGACTTTTCTAAATTGAAAATGTCTGAGGTCATGCCATTTATCCAGCCGGTTTTAAAACACCATTTAAATTACTGTTGTAAAATTGATAACATGCTTTGAAATTCAATTCAAGCTGGTCGAGCTAAAAGTGATTTCTAAACAATCTGTGCCATCTGATAAATTACACATTAAAAACCAACTTCAGACATATGGTTGTTTTTGTGATGAATATAAATGTATAAAATGATAAATAATGTTGATGTGTACTCTGCCTGGTCTGATTTCTTTATGGTTAAAAGCACCCCCCTGCAGGGCTGCTGACGAGACTCTTATTGATGCACAAGCGACGTCCCACAGAGACCAAGATTGTGACAGCATTCTCCGAATCACTCAGGCACAATTAAATAGATGGATGATGGATAGGTAAACATCCTGTCACTGACAAACAAAAAAAAAGTAGGGAGTGAGGATAACTAGATTATAATTGCACTGTGTATGTATCTATGTGTGTGTGTGTGTTGTGGGACAAAAACCCTCCCAGCAGGCCGTTATCATCATCATCATCCATCCAGAGAGTATGAGATGGGAATAAATACGTCTTTATACTGAAATACCAAACGTTTATGTTGCCAGGTAAAAACAACAAGTTTGAGATAATGAGCTGCAATGACAGATATGATGTCTGGAGCTAATTTTATTTTCTGTAACAATCAAGACCTGAAACTTTATCTTTTTTTTGTCTCAGTTCAGTGTTTGTCTTTACAGAGTTTTAGATCCTGATGAAAACTTCAGCTGTAGAATATCTGGAAAATGTATCAATACTAAGCGGTTTCCAGTCAATTTCAGATGCAAACTTAATATCACAAAAGTCAATTTTTCACCCAGATGGGTCCCCACTCCATAAAGGTTGTTGGAGACTAGTTTGCAAGCAGAACTCGTGGGGAAGTCTGCAAACAGTGCAAAGTATTTGAAAACGTTTGTGGGGGTTCTCAGCCTCCTGATGTGAGACGCTGAGGCTCGCAGGTTTGTTGCTTTTTTAGAGTGTTCCAAACAATAGTGGTTTTTTTTTTGTGTTGTTGTTGTTGATTCAGACTAATCTCAATTTGTTAGATATCATGAACTCAATTTTTTTGCGAGCGTCTCAAACTTGTCTTATGTTACGGACATCTAAAACTGTCTAAACTAACTGACGTGGGACTCTTGTCTCATATTTATTGTCAGAGTCAGAGTACTTTTTTATTAACATTGCACAAGTTTTCACCAGTACAGCGTGAATATGTACGCACAGTCATCCGGAAGGGGGCGAGTGTGTGAAGCTGCTGCTACAAACCACATGAGATATCATATCACATTATGTTCTTCAGCGCGGCCTCTCCCATCCATATCGGGATGAAGGTCAAAGGTGTGAAAACAAGGAAAGAACCATGAGGGTCATAGCGTTGGTATTAAAAAAAGATGCATCACATTTTGTCTTCCAAGACACAATATGAGACAGAAAAAACTATACCAGAAGCACATTTAAGACAATCACATGTTGCATTTTGAGACTGAGGCAGTGAGACTTCTGTCCATGAGACATTCCAGATAGCAAACAGTTCTGAGGTGAAACCAGCCGGCCTCCGATAACGCTCATAGAAAAGTTCTCCGGGGAGGGGGGGGTGTAGCGATAGTGCAGCTGTTGCCTCAGAAAACACGTCTCAGGAGAAATTTGACATCCAGCCTTTTTCCAAGGCTGTTTAGGGTAAAGTCAGATAAGGATTACAAATATTTTTCACTTCAGGCAGACAGTATAATTCCTTCAGCCTTGAGTCTTGCTGGGCAACTCTGATATGGTCCAATTCTGGACTTTTTCCTCTGATCCAGCTGTGGCCCTTAGATGTTGACCACCAGCGTCCAGAGTCCCAATCCGAGCGGATGATCTGCGATCCTCAGAGATCGTGTTCACCTTCCGGATTAGCTCTTAAACAGCTGATTTCCGAGGTCACGGCGTAGATCAGATCGGGTGCTCCAACATTAGGTCCTGCTGAAACTCTCCCTCATTTGCCGATAGGCCAGTGCTCTACAAAACGCCAAAAAAGCAAAGCGCCGCCATCGTAATCCAATTTAATCCAGATTCTTCACATTCCCTCAGAGCACACAGAGAGCGAGACGTCACCATTCCATCGAATCCATGGCGTATCCTCTCGTTTAATCTGCGGGGATGGGCCGGCTCCCCTCGTGCCTTGCCTTTTGTTGAAATCTTTCAGTAGAGTTGAATTCCCATACCACCTAATTCATCTTAATCTTGTGGGCAGTCCATCCAAAGCACCAGAGCTTCACTTGGACACCTGCAGGAAGCTCTACTCTGACAGAAAACATCCGAGGCTACAGCCACAAATGTCCAGGTCTAAAAACCACTCAGATAAAAAAAATATTTCATTCATTCATTCAACATTTATTTAAACAGATAAGTCCCATTGAGCCCCGAAGACTCATTTACAAGTGAGATCTGTTGGGCAGACAATAAAAGTGTTGAAAATCGACACATAGGGTTTGGAGACAAAAAAAATTCTAACACATTTTGACCTCTGTTTGAAGGTCAAAATCTCAAAAGCGGTGAGCAGCCATAGTACAGCCAGCTGAGGCATTGCAGAGTTCAGATAAAATGACTGTTCATATATAGTAGTTCCCTCTGGAGAGATCTGTGCACACTTGGGTGGGGGTGGTGGGGGCTGCCGAGGACGGCCAGAGACGAATCCAGAGTCCTGAAATGATGACAGAATGTTTATTCAGCTGGGCTACTTTGAAAACTCTGCGGAATTCCTCAGTAGAAGGTTTGGGAGGGGTGAGAGCGTCTGGTTTACTAAACTTCTCAGGCGTGTTGAGATAAGACGGCTTGTCAAGGCCAGTCGGCAGGCCCGGCCCGACGCATAAGCAGACTAAGCGGCTGCTTGGGGCCCCATGGCCACCAGGGGGCCCACTAAGTGGAATTGATTTTTTGTTGTTGTTGTTGTAAAGATTGATTTCTATATGATTCTATTACACACAATTTCATTATAAAGTTGTGATTTTTTTCTTTTAAACAACAATTTATATGTATCTGGGTGGTTTATTAGTTTTAAAATAGTGTTTATGTAGAAGTGTTTGTAAATTCCCACCCACGTTGGGCCCATGAACGCACCCCTGCGCCAGACCGCGTTTCCGCAACTCCACCAGAGAAGTGAGTCGAAGACAGGAGCAGCTTATTCAGCAGAAAGGTAATTAACTCTGATAAATGTGTTGAATCTGAACGGAAACAGAATTACCCTGTCTGAAGTTTATATGGGCTGAGTTTTTATAAGATATTGGTTTCAGTGCGTGAGTGAGGAATCCGTGATAAAATCAGGTTTGTTAGGAAAAGGCAACCACTCAGTAACAAGTCATGCACAATTTATAGCTTTTTAGGATCATTGACAATGGAGTAACTGGCCAAAAATATAGCAACATTAATCCCAAAATGTCACTGCATAAGCAGCTAGCTACTAGCACTACAAGCACACCCACATCAAGTGAAAGCAGAGACAATAAATAAGAGTCAGAGTCAGAGAGTCTTTATTGTCATTTGCACCTCATGTGGTACATGTGATGAAAACAAGATTATGTACACGGGGTCCCAGTTACATCCAACAACGAATGCAAGAGAAAAACAGTAATAACATCTAGAATTAACTAAGAAAAACATCAACTAGTAATACACTAAGCCCTAATATAGTGGAAAAACATCATTATAAACAGCAGCACGAACATGAGTCTGTATGAGCAGATGGTCACAGATGAACACAGCAACAAGAAAACAGATCAGCATCAGCATGATGTGATATTTTGCAGTGTTTATTTTTATTTTATTTTTATTTATTCATTCATGAGTCTAACAGCCTCAGGGTAGAAGCTGTTCCTCAGTCTAGTGGTTCTACATTTGATGCTCCTCAACCTCCGTCCTGAGGGGAGTGGGGCAAAGAGTGAGTGTGCTGGGTGAGTGAGGTCTTTCATGATGCAGGTGGCTCTTTTCCTGCATCTGGAGGTGTAAATGTCTGTGATGGTGGGGAGACTGACTCCAACAGACTTCTGTGCAGCCTTCACCACTCTCTGTAGAGCTTTCCTCTCTGCAACTGTGCAGCCTCCATGCCACACGTTGATGCTGGAGCACAGGACGCTTTCCACTGCACACCTGTAGAACGAGGTGAGAACTGGGCTGCTCAGACCAGCACGTCTCAGTCGTCTGAGGAAGTAGAGTCTTTGATGACCTTTCTTGATCAGGCTGGTGGTGTTGTTGGTCCAGCTGAGGTTATCATTCAAGTGTACACCCAAGTATTTGTAGCTGGAGACCACCTCCACCTCAGATCCACCTATTTTCAGTGGGGCATGGGTGTGTTTATTCCTTCTGAAGTCCACAATCATCTCCTTTGTCTTCTTCACATTCATGTGAAGATTATTCTCTTTGCACCAGCTCTCCAGGTGTTCCACCTCCTGTCTGTAGCTGGACTCATCATTGTTTGTGATGCATCCCACCACCGCTGTATCATCTGCAAACTTAACAATATGACAGCCTGGAAGTGTGGCTGTACAATCATATGTGAGCAGAGTGAACAGAAGGGGGCTCAGCACACATCCTTGAGGAGAGCCAGTGCTGAGGGTTATGGTGGAGGAGGAGAAGTTGTGAATCTTCACGGACTGTGGTCTGTCTGTTAAGAAGTCTAGTACCCAGTTACAAATGGAGGGGCTTAGTCCAAGTGTAGATAGTTTGTCTATCAGAGTTTGGGGGATCATGGTGTTGAAGGCAGATGTGAAGTCCACAAAGAGCAGACGCACGTATGAGTCCTTCTGATCCAGGTGGGTGAGAGCAGTGTGGACCACGGAAGAGATGGCGTCCTCTGTTGATCGGTTCTCGCGGTATGCATATTGATGAGGGTCCTCGTTGATGTTGACGGTTGTCTTGATGTGGGACATGACCAGTTTCTCAAAACATTTAGCGACTATCGGGGTGAGGGCCACTGGTCTATAGTCATTCAGACCAGTCACTGTGGAGCTCTTTGGGACTGGGATGATGGTCGCGGTCTTCAGGCAGGTGGGAACTGACTCCAGTGCAAGTGAGGTGGTGAAGATGTCAGCCAGCACCTCACAGAGCTGGTCCGCACATTCCTTCAGAACTTTCCCTGGGATGTTGTCTGGTCCGGTTGCTTTATGAGGATTAATCTTCCTGAGACTGCCTCTCACTTCTGCTGCGGTCACTCTGAGATGCTCTTCATCTGGTGATGAGGTGAGTCTGGTGCTAGCTGGTCTGTTTGGATCATCAAAACGTGCATAAAACTTATTGAGGGCATCAGGCAGAGATGGGTCCTTGGGACATTGTTTGTTCTTGCCTTTGTAATCTGTTATGCATTTAATACCCTTCCACATGCTCCGTGGGTCTTGTGAGGTGAACTGTCCCTCGATCCTCTGTGCATACGTG
This sequence comes from Garcialebias charrua, assembly GCA_038048925.1. Lineage (NCBI taxonomy): Eukaryota > Metazoa > Chordata > Actinopteri > Cyprinodontiformes > Rivulidae > Garcialebias > Garcialebias charrua. The sequence continues at coordinate 32,105 of JBBPBX010010359.1, forward strand.
GCCTTGGCCTTCTTAATGCCATCCACCAGTTCTTTCCTGCTCTTTCTCAGCTCCTCTTTATCTCCGGACTTGAATGCAGTGTCCCTGGCTGCTAGCAAGGCGCGGACTTCTTTATTTAACCAGGGTTTTCGGTTCGGGTAAGATTTAACATATTTTTTCATGGATACATTTTCAGAGCATGTACTGATGTAACCCAGGACTGAGGAAGCATAGAGTTCCAGGTCCATTGAGCTCCCTTCAGTAGCTGCCTCCCTGAAAACAGACCAGTTTGTATTCTCAAAACAGTCTCTCAGCATGGAGGTGCTGCCTTGAAGCCAAACTCTTATCTCTCTTTGTTCCGGCTTGGAGCGCCTGAGTGGGGGGAGCTGTCTTGGGGCCAGGATCAAAGCGCAGTGATCGGAAGCTCCGAGCGGTGGGCGTGTCTTCTCCGTGTACGCCGTATATAAATAAATAATAGCAACAGAAATTGTTCAGTGAAAAGCTAGTTATAAATTTTATGACGAGGGCCACGTTGCAACATGTTTTATGCAGAGAGCAGGTGTCTTGAAACAGGTTAGCAGATCAGATGTATAATAATAAGAGCACAGCGTGTGTTTATTTTTCAGTTACCAACACTGTGTGTGTATATGTGTGTATTAAAACTTTATGATTAAGATAGCATTTCATGTCAATGGTATATAGCAACTCTGATTTTAGAAGAATATGATGCAATGTTAGTTTACTTACACTGTACAGTATAGTTTTTAGCTACTGTAAAATGAAAAATACTCAATGTTAAGTAACATTTTCTTTTTTACCTTCAGGAAAGTGTCCACCAGTTACACTGTATTTCTGCTGTGGAAGTTCTGGGTCATCTTGTGATAAGATGAGGTATCTGAGAGGATGCAGTGGGATTTATAGCTGAATAGTTGTTTTGTGTAGGAGTGAGTTAGATTTTAATTAAAAGTAATTGTTCTTCTTATTCAGACTGTTGAAATCACCATCAAGAGAGAAGCTGTCCTTAAAGCTCTGATACCTGAACCTGTTGAGCATCTTTAGAACGAATACCAGGTAAGAAGACATGTTGCACTAACATGAGCAACATCCACAACATCCACAGACCTTTTTTTGGTGTGAAATGCAACATTGCACTGGATATTTTTTCTTCTTCTTCTGACTCTTTTCATTTTTGTCTATTGAATTTGGGCTCAGACTGAAGTAACAGCATGCCAGGGTGGGAGAAACAAATACATTTTTGATCATCTTTATTCTAGCACCCACATTCATTTGAACTGAGAACTCTTCTCATTGTAATCTAGCTGGTAAATTGTCCAGTGTTTCAGAAAGTAAAGAGACTGTGTAGACTCTTTGGCAGTGGTCTGCACTCTTTTACTCATTTCTTTATTTTTGTTGTGTTTGCAGATGTGCAGGGGAATGACCTACTGTATCTGGAAACTATGGTGATCTTTGTCACTGCGAGAGAGAATCCTTTCCATCCACCCAAAGACATCAAGATAATCATCGATGGAGCACAGGTCCTGAATGAAGTGTCTTCTGTTGAACAGCTGTCGTCATGCTCTTTGGGCTCATATATTCAACCTAAAATATCCCAAAAATCTACTGTAACCTCTTGAATTCAGTCTAAGATGGAAGATTTTTTTAGGACAGTTTTTGGTTGGTCTAGTGGGAGAGTCAATAAGTTATTAATTAGTTTAATTAATTAACTATTAACTAGTAACATTTTTTATAAATATAATAATAATAATAAACTTTATTTGTATACCACCTTCCAACAATGCCTTGCATTGACCAAGGTGCTTAACAGGATAAAAGGATGAAAAAAACTGGAACAATAAATCAATGAAAATAGAATAAGAAACAACAGCAATAAAAGAAGGCAATGGAAATAAAAAAATTCTACAAACTAAAACTTTTTGAACAAGAGGAAATAAAAAGGCAATGTAGATAAAAAATGTTACATATTAAAATCCCAAAAGTAATAACAGTTGCACACTGGAAGCTTATTTGAACTAGAGGAAATAAAAAGGCAATGGAAATAAAAAATGCTACATACTAAAATACCAAAAATAATAAAAGTTACACACTGAAAGCTTTTTTGAACAAGTGTGTCTTCAGTCTGGTTTTGAACAGAGTCAGATCAGAGGTGGCACGCAGCTCAAGGGGGAGACTGTTCCAGGCTTTAGGGCCGGCAACAGAAAATGACCGGTCTCCCCATTGTTTGTACCTTGAGTGAGGGACCTCCAGCAGGTGTTGACTGGCAGATCGTAAAGCTCTGCTGGGCTGATGGGCTTTCAAAAGTTCTGAGATGTACAGAGGTGCAAGTCCATTCAGAGCTTTGAAAACAAACAGGAGCATTCTGAAAAGGAGACATTAGCTGATTTTGTTTGAGGAAGATTATCTCATTTTTCTTTCATCCCATTTAGGGATATATGTTGCAAAGTTGAGTGTTATTTGTAACTTAATGGAGTAAGCTATTTAGTTTAAGAGTATTAAGTTTGGTTCTCTTCAACAGGTTTGACAAGGACTAAATGTACCCATTCCAAAGTCTGTTAGCTAAACTGCTGACATATTTGGCTGTTTTTTTCTTTCTTTTGTTACTTTTAGTACCACTAGATCGCATGTGTCAAACTCAAGGCCCGTGGGCCAAATCCGGCCTACCATAACCGTTCTGTGTCTCTCTACACCCTAGAACTTCAAGATAACAGTTGTAAGCATGTTGCTCTCAGGTGGTGGGTCCCCATCCCTACACTCCCTGGTCTCTGTTAATTGTCTTATCTCCTCCCTTTTGTTGTCCAGGTGTTTGTGATTGTCATGCTGTGTGTTCATGTATACAAGTCTGTGTCTCTATGTTTATCGTTGTCCTGGCATTGTCTCCTGTTGCCTCTGTCTCCTGAGTTCCTTGTGATTCCCTGAGTGTGTAAGTTTGCTGCCCTGTCAGCTATTTTATGTTCTTTATATTAAACATTATTTTACCTGCCGAGTCATCGTGCTGCCTGCAGCCTTGGGTCTAAACCACACCAAAATGTGACTACACTTGTGTCTTTCAATATTACTGTATCAGTCAAATCAAATAGTTTCAATGTTTGTAATGCCAAATCACTCAAACATGAAATATTAAATTTTTAGAAGTAGTCATCGAATGCAGAGAAAGTTGTATTTTACCAGTTTGTTTATAGGTCGTTTTATCAATACTTTATTATATACTAGTTTGTTAGGTGGGTGAATGATCTGATCATCTGACTGTTGATTGCATTAATCCATATTACAGTATTAGCAAAAATAGAGGGCCCCAAACCAAATTTTGCTTAGGGCCCCATGGAGGCTTGGGCCGGCCCTGCCAGTCGGGGAGCCAAATTTCAGATAAACACAATTGTTTTGGGGAAATGCAGAACTTTAATGACATCTACTTTCAGTCTGTGTCGGTCCACTTGCTTCCAAAATGTCCAAATTAAAATGACCACACCAAAGGAATGTGCCTTAGAAAATCACCAAGATCTAATCCATTCAGCCAAAAGTCTGGTTTCTCGAGACATGAACCAAGCCATCATGCAAGGCAGGCAGCCTGACCAGGTCTAGATTTGCCGCCGACGTCTTCCTTGTTTGTTGATAGACCAGGAACCAGTCATATCCAAATAGCAGGAACCAGTTATCATAAATCCAATTAAATATGCATCATTAAGATCCACAGATGACAGCATAGATAGACACATCAAGTCTTCCAAGTTGATGAGATATCCAGCTGTGTGCATGCCAACAGGGCAAATCGGCTCGCCTACAGCCTGTATTCTTTTTAAAGAAATGTGTTCAGTTGTGGTGAGGGACCAACTGACCAAATTGAAGTCCATAGTTATGACTCTGAAGATTTTGTAGAAGAGAGGATCTCAGACAGTTTCACAGACAAGACAGAGCAAAAGCAAAGTGGAGACGGAGAGGAGACGTCCGCCCTTGAGAAGAGCAAGCAAAAATATTTTGCACAAGCTGTTTATTTTTGTCTTGTTGCAGAATGAACAGGGGGAATTGGAAATATGTCTGTCAATCTGTGCAAGTTGTGAACATAACTTGATATAATATACATAATATAAGCGAGGTGCTGTCTTCCATATGAGTGTTGCTGCCTGTCGGTGTAAGAAAGGTTAATTTAGAAAACTGGGTTATCACATTAAATTCCAAGATGGCTGCCACCATGTCTGTAGATATGTAAACCCCATGAGTTGAATTCTTTGAAAAAAAAAAAAAAAAAGCATTATGCCGACTTCCATTTTGGTGTGTGGCTGTTTCTAGGTATATGAAAGATCACCATTGAAAATTGGGTTGCCATGTTAAAAGACAAGATGGCTGCCAATACATAATGTAAACTGGACACCTAGATCATTTGAAGAAATTATGCTTGCTAGTTTTTATATTGTATGAAAATATAGTTTCCTCAAAGGATAGGGGTGGCCCGTGGGGTGGCCGAAGAATAATTTATAGTGGTCAAGGCCACCACTGGCCACCCCTTGGCTCCTCCATTGCTTTGGTGGATAAAATTTGCTCCCTGCACTCGCCAGGATCCATCACGCTGCATTGCCTCAGACACAAATAAATAAATAAAATAAAACATCTGTCTCCACAGTTTACTTCCTGCCCACTTTAAATTTTTGCATCATTATATTTAGGTTTACCTGCAATCCCTGTTCCATATTTGTCCATAAAAACACTCATCTCTGAACTACAAACATTCACTGTTCAAATCCCTCAGAGACGAGGGACATCAGAGCACACCGCTTGTCATGTCTAAAGTGCATTCCAGTTGATTAAATCATAAAACTGGATACAGTGGGGGTGTGGGTTGAGTTGGATACAATGTGGGTGGAAGTTGGCAACAAAATAACGTGCACAGCTTTTCATTGATTAATTGATCATTACTCGTTTTATCTAAAATACGTTGTGTCTGTTTAGGCTCGACTCCAATGTGACTAAATATTTCTCTTATTAAAAGCGCCAATACTTGGCATACAGCCAACATATATCTGGTATCAAAACAAAAAGGCTCAGATGCATCTAATTATAGAAGCAAAATAATTAGTATTTAGAAGTGGTTAAGAGAGTCAGTCTACTTGTCATTAGGAGACTGCACAAACTGAATTCTTAAAATGTCTCAAAGGATAATGTGATGATGTATTTATTAAACTTTTGTAATATTAATAAGAGCTGGTAAAAGTTCTGAATTAAACATTACAAACAGTTGTTTCTCTTAAAGTGGCTGTGATCAGAGTGAAGTTGTCCTGTTGGGGAGTGAGAAGGACGAACAGCGGTGAGACACACGGAGCAAACATACAGCACCAAACAGGTGGAAATGTAACTGCGGCTGCAGCTTTCTGGATTTCCTCTGATTGCATCACCTGCTTCTCTTCTACAGATGTCATTCAGATGTAATGTCAAACAGGTAACAAGAGGCGTGTAAAATCCTCAAGTTTCTCAAGGAACAAACACAAAAACATTTCTATTTACTGCTTAACATTTTTCACTTAATGACTTCTGTAATCAGAACCAGTACACGATGGGGCAGAAATGGTTCTTTTGATCGTAAAGGTTGCAGACCCCTGGACATGACAGTCGATGGGGGAGAGGGCCGGCACCGGAGGAGGGGGCGTGCCAAAGAGATCATCTTAGCACCAACATAACTGGTTTGTTCCACTTTGGAGTAAACTGTTGGGGGAAGAATCAGTTTTGTATTGTGTGTTTCCTTGACTGATGAAGCTTCTGGATGGAAGGTGAAACGTTTCAGCCCAAAAAATAAAACTGTCTAGATGACATGACTGAAAATTGTTGGATTTCTTGTAAATGTTTTGTCAGGCTAGTGGAAGCTCAAACCTTCTGCCTGACGAATCCTCGTGACTCAATAGACTAACCTGTCTAAATAACGGTTGAATGAATGAATGACGGGAGCAATGAGTGATGAAGAGGGTGAGAGAAATGTTTTTGGTCTGTTTTTATGCACAGTCACTTTTTAGATTTGAATTTGGAATAAAACTGAGATCATTCTCACACTGCCATGTGTTCACAGTGTTTTAATGAGAACAGTTCATGTTTTATGTGTACAATAAACTTAGAAAACTTTTTTTTTTTTTAATACCTCGAACGTGAACTAAACCCTGCCATTTCTGAAGACGATTAATATTTTATGGTTTCGGAAATATGTTTGTGGTAAAGACAAACTTTTTCAAGAGGAACCTGGTCCTTCTTGCAGTGACTGAACAGGCTCTCGCTCAGATACAAGCTGTTCATCGTTGTGGAGACATGTTCATTTAAAATCTTGCCTCTTCCGTTCACTTAAAACAGCTACACAAGATGAATGCACACAATTAATGATCAGAATTATAGTTCTGGGTCCAGCAAACACAGAAACAATGATCCAGGTGTTGGATTTTCCTAATATGAAGGGAGGTTTACTTCATATGATGTTATTAAATAAATTAAAGGTTTTATGGCAGCAGAGGGAACAGAGAAAAGTCAATAATGTAGGACTGAGGGTGGACACTAAATGTGGGGACAGTGACAGTTAAAGGTTGACAGTTGGCTGACATGATGCAGAGAAGGAAGGTATAATGTGTGCAAAAAGCAGCATAGAGGCAGAGTTTAAGCTGTTCTACTATAGTGTGGATAGAAAGAGAAACGGAGCAGTTTGCAAAGAATGTAGTAGAGGTGAAAAGAGTGTCAAATGTCCCCCATCCTGAGGACTTCCTCAGTCTACGGCCTGCCAATGAGATCTGTCCCACTTTTTCTGAACCACTTTGTTTTTGGTTGTCCTCAGTCTGTTTCTGTGAGTAGCAAGTTGGCCATCTGGTATAACGCAGTTGATTGTTGTTCATAATGATTGATTGTTTTGCACGTGTTAAAGGTCTACTTTCAGATTCCAACAGGAGGTTGTCTTGAAACACAGCAATGAAGACATATCTGGTTGGCAGACTGTAGATTGAGGAAGTCCTCGGGATGGGGAACAAATTGTTTCTCACCTAAAGAAACTGGTCCAGATGGCACAATTTAACCTTTTATGTTCTTATCTAGCTGGATGATTGAGCCTACAACACGTTTTAACTGATCCTTCAGTTGCTTATAGGGGAGCCATAGAAAGTGTACTGACCAGCTGCATCACGGTGTGGTTTGGTGCATGCACTGCATCCTGCCGCAAGAGCCTCCAGCGCATCGTGAAAGCAGCTGAGAAGATCGTCGGCACCTCCTTGCCCTCACTGCAGGACTTACACAGCAAACGCCTCACTCGGAAAGCCCACTGCATGGCAGGTGATCCCACACACCCACTACACAGCCGCTTTAGACTGCTGCCATCAGGGAGGAGACTGAGGAGTCTCCAGGCTCGAACCAGCAGACTGAGAGACAGCTCTGTTCATCAGGCAGTCAGAATGCTAAACACTCTGCCTGCTCTGCCTCCCCTCCCATTTGAACTGCCTTAACACAAAAAACTTTCTCACACATTACCACTCAACACAAAGTTTTTAACACTGGACCCTGTGTCATCAAACGGGTTATTCACTAAACTCTCGGTCATGTACTCATTCAGTTTGCACTACTTCTCATATTTGCACTAATGTTTGTATTACATTACTGCCTATAGTCATACTACTGTTTACATTCACTGTTTACATTTATTAATACGGTTTACATTTATTACTACTGCTTTACATTTATTACTACTGTTTACATTTACACTACTTTTATCTACACTACTGCAGATACATATACAGCATTCTCTGACTAGCCTTATCTAAGGATGCCAAATGTGCCTTATGTGCCTTACTTCATATGCCACTTTGCCTATATACCAACATCAACTACCTCATACATATACTGTGTACATTAACTCATATGCTGCTGTGCCACTCTTTGCAAATGTCAACGCTAGAAACTTCAGTTTATTTTATAGATATACGTTTTATACTTTTTATACTACTATGCAAAAACTCAGGACAGTATTACACTTTTATTATTTCATTTTATGCTTATGTTCATTGGGTGTTTGGTGTTTTAGGGGTGTTTGGTGTTTCAGTGTTGGTGTAAATTTTCATACTTTTATACTATTATGAAAAAACTCAGGACAGTGTTACACTTTTTTACTATTTTATGCTTATGTTTATTAAATGTTTTAGTGTTTAGTGTTTAGATGGTTACTGTTGCACCGAGGGACTGAGAGAAACGCAATTTCGGTCCTGTGTATGTCCTGTACATATTGCAGTTCTGACAATAAAGTTGACTTTGACTTTGACTTTGACTTTGCTTATAGACAATTTGTGAAATCATTTTTTAACACATTTTTATTCCACCCTGTTTCAACAGGTAAAATAAGACAATCAGTGAATTAGCTGTGTTTAAATCTAGACTGGTGCTGTAACTTGTGACATACTTCCTCGGGTTGCGGTTGGTCAAACTTTTTTTTTTATCAGTGAAAGAGAGATAAGGTAATGAGTCAGTTTACACAACTCAAACAAAGAGGGGCAGGATTCAGATGGTCCTTGGCCTCGAATTTATAACTTAATCAAAATGAAGACAAGCACTAAGATTATTTAACTTTAACATTGAATGAACTGAAAACAAAACTGTCCAGATGACCTGACTGAGCACTATTGGGTTTAACATTGAATGTAATCACAACTCTTACCAAACTCACGTCACAAGCTTAATGCCATTATTGAGCAAATCAAACATTTCTAACGCCGTTTCTTATCACATTTACAGTTAAAGTCATACTGCTAATATAAAAGTGATACAGCTTCCACTTCTGAGAGTCAGAGTCTGACGTACATTTCAGTTATAAGAAAAATATAAAGTGGGTGGCATGGTGGTGCAGTTGGTAGAGCTGCCGTCTCTCAGTGAGAAGGTCGTCGATTCAAATCCCTGCTGGGGGCCGTTCTGTGTGGAGTTTGCATGTTCTCTCCGTGCATGTGTGGGTTTTCTCCGGGTACTCCAGTTTCCTCCCACAGATCAAAAACATGCATGTTAGACTGATTCATAACTCTAGATCAGGGGTCACCAACACGGTGCCCGCGGGCACCCGGGTGCCCCCAAGGACCATTTGAGGTGCCCGCGGACCTGTTCTAAAAATAGCACAACTCACTATAAGCTGCATTTAAATTTTCATTTTATTCAGTTGTTATTCTTTTTTTGTATTTTTATATATTTTAAAATGTCTATCTTAAAAATATGTTCTTAAAAATATGTTTATTATACTTTTTTTCAATTTACGCTTTGTTATTTCTGAAGAGTTTATCAAACTGGTGCCCTTTGTATGACTCCGTACCCACGAAGTAGCTCTCAGTTCCGAAAAGGTTGGAGACCCCTGCATTAGATGAACATCTACAAAGGACTTGATCCCACACACCCACTACACAGCTGCTTTAGACTGCTGCCATCAGGGAGGAGACTGAGGAGTCTCCAGGCTCGAACCAGCAGACTGAGAGACAGCTCTGTTCATCAGGCAGTCAGGATGCTAAACACTCTGCCTGCTCTGCCTCCCCTCCCATTTGAACTGCCTTAACACAAAAAACTTTCTCACACATTACCACTCAACACAAAGTTTTTAACACTGGACTCTGTGTCATCAAACGGGTTATTCACTAAACTCTCGGTCATGTGCTCATTCAGTTTGCACTACTTCTCATATTTGCACTAATGTTTGTATTACATTACTGCCTATAGTCATACTACTGTTTACATTCACTGTTTACATTTATTAATACGGTTTACATTTATTACTACTGTTTTACATTTATTACTACTGTTTACATTTACACTACTTTTATATCTACACTACTGCTGATACATATACAGTATTCTCTGACTAGCCTTATCTAAGGATGCCAAATGTGCCTTATGTGCCTTACTGCATATGCCACTTTGCCTCTATACCAACATCAACTACCTCATACATATACTGTGTACATTAACTCATATGCTGCTGTGCCACTCTTTGCAAATGTCAATGCTAGAACCTTCAGTTTATTTTATAGATATACTTTTTATATATACTACTATGCAAAAACTCAGGACAGTATTACACTTTTATTATTTCATTTTATGCTTATGTTCATTGGGTGTTTGGTGTTTCAGTGTTGGTGTAAATTTTCATACTTTTATACTATTATGAAAAAACTCAGGACAGTGTTACACTTTTTTACTATTTTATGCTTATGTGTATTAAATGTTTTAGTGTTTAGTGTTTAGATGGTTACTGTTGCACCGAGGGACTGAGAGAAACGCAATTTCAATCCTGTGTATGTCCTGTACATATTGCAGTTCTGACAATAAAGTTGACTTTGACTTTGATGTTAGGAACCCAATTTAAGATGGTTCCTACAGTTAACTGTGCCAACAGAAAATAAATGGTTATAACATATAAATTACAGTTTATGAGGTAAAACGTATGTGGAAGTAGAAAACAGTCATCTTCCATTCGTATTCCAAGTATCGACACATCTGGAAAGATGTCAAATCTCTGTCATGAAAGGCGGTGGGGAATATGCTTTTGCTTCTGTTTATGCTTTTGTTTGGAGGTTGCTGAGCATTAAGTGTTGAACCACTAGACTGAGGAACAGCTTCTACACCAGGAAAATCACTGTAATGCCACTTTAATTGGTGACATGTCACTTTATCTGTGCTGCTGATTGACCATGCTGCTGATTCCTTGCCTTTAAGCTTCTGTATTCATGCCCATCTGCTCACAACAGATTCATGTTCAGGCTGCTGCTTAATATATTGTATTTTATGACATTATTATTGTTTAGAGTATGTCAGATCCATGTATACTCTTTTTTTATACTTTATATTTTTGCTCTTTTGAGATGTAACTGAGACCTTGAATACACAATTTCTTTCCACCTCATGTACCACATTTGATGTAAATATAAACAATCTTGAACCTTGAACTTTAGTTGTTCCTGCCGTGGACAGAAAGGGGGACTTGGAAATACCCTCCGTTCATCCGTCCATCCAAACATGTGAACATGACTTGAGAAGTCATTGAGATACTGACTTCCATTTTGGTTTGTGGCTAAATCAAGGCAAAAGAAAGGCTACTCTCAAAAGATTGGGCTGCAAAGTCAAAATCCAAGATGGCCACCTTCATATATGACCACCCCATCATATTTGAGGAAACTATCTTTCTAGTTTTTATATTGTTTGAAAGTATAGTTTCCAAATACATGATTGGAGCTGGATTAATCTATGGTGGTCATGGCCACCATTGGCCACCCCTTGGCTCCACCACTGCAACTGGTGGTGGACAAATTTGCTCCCACAAACTTTTAACACAAAACTTTAAATTAAAAGCCTACCTCTGTTCTTCTACATGTTTTAACTCATCCACACTTGCATCTTGCACATCTTGCACCCAAAACATTTAGGTTTACTTCATCCTCTGTTTAGTTCCAGCCCAGAAAAACACTCATCTTGATAAACATTCACCGTTCAAGTCCCTCAGCCAAGAGGACATCAGCGTACCGCTTGTTTAAGGAATGCCATGTCTTTGATTTGATTTTAAAATATCAGAAAGAATTAACCCCAGCAGTCAAAATCCCACAATGCATGTCTAAAAAATGGACACGTTACTTTGAACGTAGATTAATGTCTGGTTATAAATCTACTCTTTCCAAGCTTTTTTCAGCTTCACAGACATGTGGACTAAAACCAAAGTGTAAACTCAAAATGTGCGCGTCGTCCCAGAGTTACAGCGAAGTTAAACGCTTTGCGACAACTTCCGTTTAAAAAGAACCGAAACCCCCCAAATCCAGAAACTTTGCAAGTGTGCAGAGCAAAGTCAAGATGTTGAGATATTCATCATGTGGGAGCAGCATGAGTCATCCACAGCCCAATCTTCTACTGTAGGCCCACCTCTAAACCCCAGAGGCTGCCTATTAAGAGCCTGTGAAGCTCAGTGAACAGAATTTCAATGAGCACACTCTTTTCTTTCTGCATGTCTGTTTGTACACACAGAGCACACAAGCACAACTCTGGTTTGCTATAAGAGTTTAACGCAGACAGAAAAAAATGTGCTGATGCGCCTCTTTTTCCTGTTCATTTTCTTCTCGCTCACTCCGTCCTTCATTTCCTCTCTGCGTCCTTCTTGTCTTTGTTTCACTCTTCCTTGCCTCTCTGTGGGCATTTCTTCAGTTTTCTGCTGTCCTTAGCAGTTTACAAAGAAGACAGCCACGCACCAATCGGATGACTGGACAGCCTTATAGTCAACGCTGTCATTACCGAGACCCGACAGACCTAATGTTGATTCATACACATCGCTGATCTCTAAAACAGCTCTAAAAATAAAGCTAGCAAGATCCCAGGGCAGCCTGGAGCAGATAATGTACTCCTGCAAGCATTCTGAACAGAAGCAGCTCACTTTCCAGATAAAAAGCTCCACATAATGGACATTTTATTTCTGCGACCTTGGCTGCACCACATAATGCTGCATTTACAGACGCAAATAAATTGGTTTTACCCTTTTGTTAAAAAAGTAAAAGCTCAAGTCACTGGAATAGCTTGTAACTGACAAAATATATAAAAAGGAAAAAAAAAAAAAAGAAAATTGGTCTTGCTTTCAAAATCTGGTTCAACCAGGGGCGGCCGGCCAACAGGGGGTGCTAAGGCGCAGCCCCACTAGAACTTCTGGACCATTTTACATAGACTTTAAAAAAAAATGTTTTTTATAAAAATGTGATAACAAAATAAAAAATATTTCGAAATATATGCATATATGTTTTTAGTTGTACAGTATAGGATAAATATTTTATGAGTAATGATGAGTTATATTGTTTGTTTCAAAAAAACGTTTTCTGATTGATGACGTATTTCCTGTTTGGGGGCGCTCTGATCTTATCCATTGACTCTCGTTATACGTGGCGCATGCGCAGTTATTCCACGACGTTACAAAACTATGGGACGATGCTGGGCGCAGTTTTCACTGCCCCGAACAGTCCAACGTGAGCTCTCTACCGATAGCGTGCTTCCGGTGATGGTCATTTATTTATTACTTTAAAATATATATTTTTGAGAAATAGCCCCCCCCCCCC